>JAIRCK010000153.1:0-39790 GCA_020744315.1 Curvularia eragrostidis | reverse complement strand
GTAATGAGTGGCAAATATAATTGTTGTTGTCGAAGAAATCGCGACTTTGAGTTGAGTGGCTACTTTGGGTGGGGTGGCCGGAAACCATATGTGGCCGGAAAGTATATGCCCGAGCTTACTTGTGTGTGGGGTTAGACTTCGGTCTAAACCGGCTAATGCTTCCCCACATTCCGGTCTATGTGTAGAATGTACATTAGCACATAATTCAAGCAAGACCACCCAGCATAACAGTTACCAGTCGTAACACAACTTTACTCACAGAGTCCAAGCCTAAGTTGCAAGCAATATTCCATCATGCCGCAATCAGCTCAGGATTCAGGCGACTATCAGAAAATCTTCCATTGGGCGGAAACTCAGAAGAATGGCGCAGTCCCATCTTTTGCTACTCGCAAGAACGATCCGTACAAATACATGCCCGGGTTCAACAATGCCTTCGAATCAGAAGCAGTTCCGGGTACAATTCCCCAAGGCCAAAACAGCCCAAAGAACGTACGATTCGGATTATACGCCGAGCAGATGACTGCATCTGCATTTGTGGCTCCCAGGCACGTGAACAAAAAGGCATGGTTGTACAGGGCCAGGCCGGCAGTTGCTCACGAGGGATTTGTAGGATATTCCGTCTCTTATCATTGGCGTGATCGAAGATTGGCTAATGTTCCTAGGTGAACCTTCCGGACAATCCTGACACCGAAGCTAACTTCATGCCCATCAATCCTCGTGTACATGTGTCTCCAACCCAACTTGCTTGGAACCCTTTCGATATACCCGCTGAAAACCATGTCGATTTTGTATCTGGACTTCGTACTATTGCTGGTTCCGGAGATCCAACCTTGCGCGAGGGCTTAGCAACTCATGTCTACGTATGTACGAAGAGTATGGAGAAGAGCGCCTTCGTAAATTCTGATGGAGACTTCTGTATCGTCCCACAGCAAGGTGCGCTCGATATACAGACGGAATTTGGCCATCTCTTTGTCCAGCCCGGCGAGATCTGCGTGATCCAACGTGGTCAAAGATTCAAGGTCAAAGTTGATGGTCCAACCCGAGGCTACATTCTCGAAATCTGGGGCAGCAATTTTGAACTCCCAGAGCTCGGTCCGTTGGGCGCTAATGGTTTGGCTAATGCCCGAGACTTTCTCCATCCGGTAGCGGCTTATGAAATTACGCATAAGGATCCATGGGAAGTCGTTTACAAACTTGGTGGAAAGTTTTTTAAGAGCACACAGCAGCATTCGCCCTTTGATGTAGTTGCGTGGCACGGCAATTATGTTCCATACAAGTACGATCTGACTAAATTTGTCAACGTTGGCTCTATTTCCGTGGATCATATTGATCCTTCGATCTTCTGTGTCTTGACTGCAAAGTCACGCGATCCTACCGCCCCTCTTGCCGACGTTCTCATCTTCTCGCCGCGTTGGGATGTGGCGTCCCATACGTACAGACCTCCATACTTCCACCGCAACGTCGCCTCCGAGCTGATGGGACTAATCTATGGCGATTATGGAGGCCGTTCGGACGCATTTCAACCAGGCAGCATCTCATTTGAGTGCGGTATGGTTCCTCACGGTGTAGCGTATGAAGAATACACTGCAGCCACAAAGAACGATCCCCCGCAAATGAGGATCTCGGAGGGCTCTATTGCGTTCATGTTCGAAAGCAGTAGGCCTTTTACAATTACTGACTATGCTTGGAACAGCAAGAACAAGCATGAACACGAACCTGGCATGTGGAATAATCTTGTCAACAATTTTTCCGCACACGCGACAGAAGTTGAGAACATGTTGAAGAATGGGAAATCCGAATAGAATGATCGTAGCGTTGAATACAAGATGCAACAGCAATCTGCCATGATAATACATGTTTCTCTTCTCAGTCCATCAATATGCATACTATCGTCTATGCCCAAGTCTGCCTGCTGAATAAGGAATAACATCATACTTTACAGTCAACCTTCATTTCCACGGTTCTGGCTACAGACCAACAACAATCGAGGACTTAGATATTTGGAAGGAGCGACAGTCCTGCCAAGAGGACACAACGGCTTCGTAGTGGAGCTACGGCACCGTGAGGCCGAAGACCATCGGAAACTCATTTTCGAACTCGCGACCACCAAGCAAGATTGCGAGCTTTCATTCGAGTGCAGCCCCCAAACCTCCCACATTGATGTTTCGCGTCATGAATGGGGTGACCGCTAGGTCAGATGTGTCTAGATCGTGGGTCGACGTCGAATGACGCCCGCGCTTGCGTCCATTGCGGGGTTTGTACCGCCAATGTGGGGTACAAGCACCTATGCTGCCCATTTCTGTTTTGGCAGGTGGGCGCCACGCGACAGACCCCGAGTACGAGGCAGTTTGTTAAATCTCAACCTTTAAGCTATTCTCTCTGAAAACACTACGTCTAGGAGACTCTTTGTAACTTTCTTTGACCTTGTCCTCTGCACCACGACACCATGCTCGACTATGTTGTTTCAAGTGGCGTTGTCTCCAGATCCACAGCAATCCCTGCTGCTGCCATCATTCTTGTGTGTGGACTGTATCTCTGGTTGGATCCGCATAACATTTTTGTAAGTATGAAAAATACTCCAAGCTCCAGCAGTCACTAAATACATCAAAGGACTCGAGAAGAAGGAAACTTCCACCTGGGCCAAAAGGATTTCCACTTGTAGGAAACCTATTTGATCTTGCCGAGTCGAACAAAGTTGCAGACAAAGTCCGCCAATGGCATCAGCAATTCGGGGATTTATTCTACACAAAAATTGGCGGAACAGACTACGTTTGGTTATCCTCCCCCAAAGTCGTGAAAGATCTTATGGACAAGAAATCCAACATATATTCATCGAGACCACCCTTACCAATGGCTCAGGACGTTGGCAGCGCCGGCCGCCGACAACTCTTCATGGAATATGGCCCACAGTGGCGTGCCCTTCGGAAGCATAGTCACGCACTACTTAATCTCAACTCCTCCATCAAATACCAGCCCGTTCAGGACTTGGAATCCAAGCAAGTGCTACGAGATCTTTTGGATTCACCCAAAGACTTTTACACTATCACCCGTCGCTACTCGGCGTCCGTCATCATGTTGGTGGCTTATGGCTACAGAGTCCCATCATTCAAAGATCCTATCATCAAGGACATCTATTCAGTTCTGGATAACCTAACCGATATGACTGCTCCTGGGGCGTACGCTGTGGACAGCTTTCCATCATTGAAAATACTCCCAGAGTTTTTCATGGGCAATTGGTTCTCGCTTGCGAAGAAGTATCATAAACACGATAGCCAGGTGTACTTGAAATTATGGAACCGCTTGAAAAAAGAAGTAGATGAAGGTACTGCGCGGGATTCTTTCTGTAAGCAGTTCTACTTGAGCGACCCGAGCAAGAACGGCATCGATGATCTACTGGCGGCTTATACTTGCGGTGGGCTCATCGAGGCCGGCTCAGAGACCACGGCCACAACGATCAACAATTGGATTCTTGCGATGGTACTTTATCCGGACACCCAGGAGAGAGCTCAGGAAGAGGTCGACAAGGTTGTAGGCAAAGGACGGCTTCCCACATTCGATGACGAAAAGAATCTACCTTATGTGCGAGCAATGATCAAAGAGGTGCTGCGATGGCGCCCTGTTAATCAATTCGGAATGTTTCACTACACAAGTGAAGATGACTGGTATGAAGGGCAATTCATTCCCAAAGGCACAGTCGCCGTATTGAACTGGTGGTAAGTTTGCCGCTACGCCTGACTTCACAACGCGCTCACACGCAGCAGGGCCATTCACCGGGACCCAAAACTGTTCCCTGATCCCGATAAGTTTGACCCAGCTCGCTACCTCGACAAGCCTCAGTCTGCTGCGGAATATATAAATTCTGCCGATCCCTACGCACGTGATCATTTCACATATGGTGCTGGCCGCAGGGTATGCCCTGGAGTTCATGTTGCAGAGCGATCTTTATTTATCAATATTGCTCGTGTCCTGTGGGGCTTCAACATCATGAAGACAAAGGATGCAAATGGAAGGCTCGTGGAACCAACTTCAGATTTGGTCCCTGGGTTTTTGACTATACCAAAGCCTTTCGATTGCAACATACAGCCACGATCCGCTGAGTGCAGCAAGATCATACGTCAAAGTTTTTCAGAAGTGGAAAAGACTATGCCGTATTAGATGGAAGACAGAATTCTTTTGAACTGGTAGCAAGAAAATCGCTATTTTGAATCCGAATCATGATATAATTCGTTTTCTTGTAGTGACCCATGCCTGACGCTCCACGACCCTGTATCGATAGACACGTTAGCGGGAGAGTAATGGTCAAAGTGCCAGTATACATTGCTGGTGGTCAGCTGCCAACAACATGATGTTCCTATGCTATGTTGGTTCCATTCGAGAGTGAGAGGAGAGTATGAACTTGACACAGCACGCCAAATTAGAATGTCTGGTAGAATAAGCGAAAGAACAATCACGTATTTACACCAGAATGAACACCGACAAGGAATGCGACAGGTGCATTTGAAGACAGGTTCGAAGCACTTCAACAAATATGGTATCCACTATCGCTTTCTTCCTCATTTCAAGTTATTCAAGCTGATATTACCCGCAGCTAGGTTAACGAATACTCGATCTACTCTTTCAAGCCCTAATCCTTCAATATAGTCACAGTGTTCCTTTCTCCGTCGTGCTTTATAACCGTTCTCGTCGATGATTATACTTTCCCCAAGAGGACCAAATGCGAAATAGCCGCCACTTGTCCAAGGGTCTGATCCGACAATTCAATCCATTTCTGAGACATCAAGGACGAAACCTTTTCCGCACTAGGATTGAATCCAAGATCAAAATTACCAAATAGTAATGGCAAGTCCACAGCATGATGAGCTCGACTGGAAGGCTGCCAAGGGTTGGCTTGATCGACGAGGTAGCGAAAGGCCTGTCTTCCTTCACCTTGCCATTGCTTGAAGATGGTCTCTGTCGCAATAGTGAAGTGAACGTCCTGAATTAAGTCCAAAGCTCCAAGCCGACACGATGTTGGTCTACTAGAAACAATTCCATACATAGCCTTTAGAGTCGCTCTGTCATCTCTTAGCACGTCAAAGCTGCTGCATATAGAATCCACTTTTATAGACTCAATCCCGTTTCGCCATATGCAGGACTGAGACAACGTTTTAGTACATTGAAGGTATACTGTGTGGAGAATCCTACCTCATATTCGCAGTCTCCTATCAAAAGACGCTCAGCACTCCCTAGCTTTTCTTGCCAATTCTCCAGAGCGGGCTCCATTTGGAGGAAGAGGGACACGATTCCCAAATCTATCTGTGCTCTAACAAGCTCACTTGCTGATGCAGTTTGCAAATCAGAAGAGCTGTTGCGCATGATGTAGTCTTTTACCGTATTAAGGACGCCACCTGCTTTGGTTTGATCAAGTGGAGGAGATAGATAAAGTGAGCCGGATTGCAAAACGGCTTGTCGGATTGGTGCACCCATGGCCATGCGAGCGTGAACATAGACAGCACCAGCGCTCTCCCCAGCAAGAGTGATATTGTTCTGAAGGAATTAGTCAGCATCAAAGCATTCTTGATGAGAATCTGAGGGCTCAAAGTACCGGATCTCCGCCGAAGCCACTGATGTATCTTTCAACAAATTGTAATGCCAATCTCCGGTCTGATAAAGCAAGACTTTTCTCGCCATTACCATCTCCAAATGCAAACATGTTCAGCCTATAGTTGAGAGTGACTACCAAGACTGGCTGCTTGTTCCGCACTGACATCTGGACCAAATTCGAAGGATCCGTTGTGATTCAGCGAGAACGCGTCTGAATTAGTTGCCTCTCAACTTACCACATAATCTGGACGCACTGTCTCCAAAGGTCACTGTCTGAGAGCCACCTGTCATTTCACAATCAGATTAAATATCAAAAAGAAAGATTTGCCTCATACCATGTATCCATACAAAGACGGGAAGATTTTGAGTCTGATGTGAGTCTTTTGCTGCTTCCGCGGGCATTGTGACGTCCAGGTTCAAGCATTGGAACTCATCTTCAGGTACAGTTTCTAGTTTGACGGTTTCTGGAATTCTCAAGAGCTGACGAAAATCAGCTGGCACCTGTGGGCAGCGCGGGCTGTTTCATGTCAAATGTGTTTAAATCTGATCGAGTACACTGCTGGACTTACCCGAAGGATGTGCATTCAAGATAGACAGGCTTAGGTTGCGCCAGCGTCGCTCTGGCAAAGCGACCTGGAATCTGACCATACTGTATGCCTCTGAACTGCCAGATCTCGTCGCTACACAACGCCACGCCATGCAGGGTAGTACCTAGCGAATTGTGGTACAATTTCGCCATCGGGGGCAGTTTCACTACAGGATGCAAGATATTAGCCAGAAAGCTGACGAAAGGTGTATGCAACTCTAGTCTTCCGACATTACTGCCGGAAAGCATGCCTAGGTACCTATGCAGTACTTCGTATGAGCATGCGCATGTTCCCTCAGGAATGTGGGGAAATGGTCCGGGGTGGGGAAGTGGGAAAACTAAATTATAGTGTCCGGCGCCCAGCGCCCGGCGATCCCGAACTCTACATTCCACGACCACTATGTGTGGGGATGCATGCGACAGCCCACCCCCAATAGCCCGCCCCTGGGCTCTCCGCATATGAACATCTGGGACTACATACATGGACTGCAAAGGCCGATTCCCCCCAAGAAATCTGGCCCGACCTCCCGTGCCTATCACACCCATCCCGATTTTGGAGTGGATTATCTAAGGGTCACAGTATTCCAATAAGGCCCCTCGCAAAACCATTATCTTTCGAGATAACTTGCCTCGGCCCGAGATTGACATCATGGTCTCCAGGGACTCATTTGCTGTTGTGGTTGGAGCTGGGCCATCCGGCCTCTTGCTGGGTCTTCTTCTGGCCCACAATAACATACCAGTCACTTTAATCGAAAAGTCCGATGGCCTAGACAAGCAACCGCGAGCAACACACTATTCTGGGCCAGCTGTAGCCGTGCTACATAGAGCTGGAGTACTGGAAGATGTGGATAGCCAGGGGTTCTTGCCTGACAAGCTTTCCTTCAGAACAGCCAGTAACAAGGTACTGGCCTCTATAGACCATACTGGTTTGGCGGAGGATGAGAATAGGCTGAGATGCCTTCCTCTGGATAAGCTTGGTGAAATTCTACTTTCTCATCTCCAGAAGCAGCCCAACGTGACAATATTGTGGGGCCACGAAGTCACTGGGATCAGTGAAGACGGTGGCATCGGAGTTGTCACGGCAGAAAGCAAGGAAGGAACGAAGACTCTACGTTCTCGCTTCGTTATCGGATGCGATGGCGCGAATAGCAAGATCCGAAGGCTTTTGTTCGGGGACTGGGAGTTTCCAGGCAAA
Source organism: Curvularia eragrostidis (assembly GCA_020744315.1). Taxonomy (NCBI): domain Eukaryota; kingdom Fungi; phylum Ascomycota; class Dothideomycetes; order Pleosporales; family Pleosporaceae; genus Curvularia; species Curvularia eragrostidis. Next base: position 32,426 of record JAIRCK010000153.1, on the reverse strand, counting down.
ACTTGGGAGACTCAGGTCGTAGCTACTAATGTAAGCATTTACCCCCTTTTCTGTAATGTACGCACACTATATGCTAACGGGCATCATTAGGTCTACTATGATTTCCAAAAGTTTGGGTACGACGATGCAAACTTCATCATCGATCCTGAAGACTGGTACATGGCTTCCAGGATCTCGAGAGATGGAATGTGGCGTGTCAGCTATGGTGTCCCCGCCAGCCTTACAGTCGATGAGCTGCGGGCCCAGCAACCGCTAAAGTGGCAGCGAATGCTTCCAGGCAATCCATCCCCCGATCAATATCGCATCACGAATTTCAGTCCTTATAAAGTGCATCAGAGACTAGCCGCCTCGATGCGAGTTGGGCCATTTGTGCTCGCAGCAGATGCAGCTCATTGTAAGTCGGTAATCACTGCATGCTTTCATCATGATAACTAAAGTTTCACCACAGTGTGTAATCCATTCGGAGGCCTTGGCCTCACCGGTGGGATAGTCGATGTAGGTGGTCTGGCCGATTGCTTAATCGGACTCCATTTGAACAAGGCCGACGACAGCATTTTAGACATATATTCGCAGGTTCGACGCGAGAAGTATCAAATCTTCGTTGATCCCGCATCGAGCGCAAATCTCGTGCGCATGTATGACTCACACCCCGAAACGATTTTGGAACGAGATGAAGGTCTGCGAAAAATAGATGAGACAGCAAGCGATCCCGGCAAGATGAAGGAATTGGTTGACGGCATTAACATCATCAACTACGACTTCACCAAGCACTACAAGAGTTAAGCCGATCCAGTACATAATTCTTGAATCCTTATTTTGATAGGCTTGAAATAGAATCTTTGCCTCGGATATTGTCTATATATCGGAAACGAGCCACTTCCCCTGATTTTCTCATCCTTAAGTGTACATCATACTTCACTTGCATCCAAGAGCTTTAAGCGAGATACAAGGTCTGCCATTTCCTGTATCTATTGAGCAGATTTGCCACGCATGCTAAGCACACCCAAGATAAGTGATTTGTTGAAGGCCAGCGCTTGGCGATCTCATCGAGTAATAATCTTAGATGATCTTAGTACAGATGGCGAGATACTTGGTAGCAGCTTCGCGTTTTAAACACATACTTCGCAACATGAAAACAGCGGTCGTTGACGGGGCCGAAGATGTCCCTTAACAATTCCTAGTGGTAATGTTATTTTAATATACAGATAGCAAGACAGACATACACTGTCTTCGGGTCCACAATCATACAGGGATGTAACCTTCCCCAGTATCTGGATCTCTACCATCCGACCTTGAGAAGTCAACCTAGTAGACTGTATCGACGGCACTTGCGCACGCGCGACGAATGAGATCAGCGTGTTTTTGACTCCTGGGCGTTACCTTCACTTGAAACGGGGCCTGATTTTTCGTGATCTGAGGTATGGAAAAAGTGTCTATCTCTTGTCCAGGGATTTGCTCAAAATCGAAGCAGTAAAGCAGCCTCGCAATCGCGATCCAGACGTTCATCTCACCGACTTTCCATCCTGCGCATACCCTGCGGCCTAGTAAGAGGTGTCAGAAATATATTCCGGTGAATGAGATTATACTGAGTGTACCGACCTGGTCCAAAAGCAAAATGTCCCTTTGTGACAGTTTCAACATCATCATTCAAGAAGCGCTCAGGCCAAAAGCGCTCAGGCTCTGGATACTCTTTGGGGTCTAGTGCAATTGACCACGCGTTCCAAGTGAACACAGTCCCAGCAGGAAATCGGTAGCCCTCATACTCGTCGTCTTTGATTAGCATATGCGGAGACCCGATTTCAGCAATGTTCGGCCTCCATCGAAAGCCCTCCTTGACGACGGCTGAAATATATTTAAGTTGTGGTTTGTCACTCCACTCGGGCAATCGTTCGGCATTGTGACCGCATATTTCATCCAAAAATTCTCGTGCTCGCAAAACCCAGTCAGGATTCGTTGCTGCGCCGGCGACGATTTGGCTGATTGTTACACGAGATGTGTCGCTACCCGCTTCCATGAGTGATCCAAGCGTAAACAGTCTTTGTGTCTCGTCCATGCTCGCATACGATTCGCTTTTCATAAAGTCTGTCGCGAAACACTGGCGTTGTGTGCCAGCTTTGACTTTTGCTTCACACTTTTCAAGCTCGCGTCTATACACCCTATGGACAAATTTAGCGCTGTAGAATGTGAGAGATACGTAATCATATACTTGAGTGTCTTTTGAAAGATGGCTTCGCCTCGTGGACGCCACCATTGCAACGGTTTCGGAAGTTTGGCAAGAAAGTGGAAGCCATCGACTATGTTCACTCCGGGTGATTGATTCTCCAGGAAGAGCTCTATAGTTTCGAAAAGCTCGACCACATCTGGATCATCCAATAGAGAACGGCGCCCAAACACGACACTCATTATAACCGAATTCGCGAAACGTCCATTCGCCGACCACCATCTATCAGGCTTTTCCAGATAATCAAACAGCAGATGCTTCGATTCTAGATCTTGGAAAGGCATGAAGACATCCTGCTGACGTGCCATCAAGACATTATGCATTATCTTCCTCAGCATCCTCCATCTATCATTGTACGGCATGAGGACAACTCGAGATCCCTTGGAGATGATATCTTGCGTCATAGGAAAAGGAGGTCTTGAGCTATAAAGAGCTGCGCGGCGTTCTAATAAGTCATTGACGGTTCGCGACGAGTTGAGAAACACCCAGGTAGTACTTCCAAACTTGCAAGTAAACCTGAGAAGGTCAAAATTAATGCAAGAGGAGGGGAGAGGAGCTGCTGGATTGAACAAACAGCACAGAGAGAGAGAGAGAGAGAGAGAGAGAGAGAGAGAGAAAGCAAAACTTACATTTCGCCATACTTTGCAGCCATTTCTTTGGCCCATGGTCCTTGTTGCAGCGGTGGTAATTGGAAGGAATTGCCAAAAAAAGGTATTCCTGGAATTGTTGGTGGAAGCTTGTACTTTTGGTTGAACCGTACTCGCTGCACAATCAACGTGAATACAAGAACCACAATGGTTGTTGTCGCGATTATTGCAGCCTTGGAACCCTGCGAAGCTGCCTGCTGAATTTGAGAAGCCATCTTGTAAGCTGGAATTATCAAATCTCGGTTGCAGACAGATTCTGTGTTTCGACCGAGGCAGAGTTGTCGGAGCAAAATGATGAGGTTGAGGTAGGCGACACAGCATTTTGACCAAGCTCAGAAGCAACTTGGGCTACGACCCACTTTGTACTGGGAAAACAAAAAATCTTCGAAGTTCACCAGGTCTATGTGGGGGAATTGTTCGGTTGATCCCAACTTCGTGTGGGGGACTGTACCCCGCACTCGCGCGAGCCGAACAAAGTACAGCGCGTCATGCACATGCCCCAATTAGGTAGTTTCTGAGTGTGGGGTAATAGCAAGGCTGAGAATGCTCAAAGAATTTTGAGGCATCCCCATGTCTTGATTACAAACATATGTAGTTGCATTTATCATCTGAGCTTCCCATCGACTGCATTCCTGCGTCCGCTGCTCAATCCTGGTAGCCTATTTTCCGTTGTATGCCAGCGCCATGACATCACAAGCGATATTGAATAACCTCCGAGGGTATTACCATGACATCGACGTTGCGTATGTCCCAGCGTTCATTGCCCTAGGACTTGCAACATTCCTCACATTCACCCTCTTGTATCGGGCGTTCTTCCACCCCCTAGCCCACATATCTGGCCCATTCCTCGCCGGGCTTACTGGTGTCTGGCGAACCGCAGCGTATGCGCGCGGACAATGGCACGAGGAAATCCTTTCACTACATAAGAAGTACGGCCGAGTGGTGCGAATCGCGCCAAATGAAGTATCAGTGGTCGACGAAACGGCAATGAAGAATCTTTTTGGCCATGGACACAATGCACAGAAGACCTCGTGGTACTCGGTCTGGGATCCTCCACAAACTGCACCACAACTCTTCTCAGCCCTAGACAAGAAGGTACATGGTTTTCTGCGAAAGCGGGTATCGAGTGCCTATTCCATGTCTTCGATACTGAAATACGAAAAATATATCCAGTCATGTCTTGACCTTTTTTTCACGAAGCTGGAGATGCACGCTCAAAGAGGTCCCGTGGATATGTCAAACTGGACTAATGCATTTGCTTTCGATGTAGTCGGAGAACTCGGCTACGGGACAGATTTAGGCATGCTCAGGACAGAGTCGGATGTCAACAACATTAGAGGAGAGATTTGGGGATTCTTCAAGTTGCTGTCGTGCATGGGACACATTCCAGGCCAAACTTGGATACTGAATAATTTCGTCTCCGCTACCGTACTAAGGATTTTCGGAGCAAAACAGCCATTCGCCGCTTTCCGAGACTGGACTTTCAAACAGGTCCAGGATCGACTAGACAACATGGACACCGTCAAGCGTGAAGACATGCTCCAGCATTTCTGCCGCATGAAAGATGTAGACAATAATCCGGTGCGCAAGGAAGAGGTTGCCATTGAAGCAATGAATCTCGTGTACGTACCGACATCATCTGACAAACCTTCCATCCTGAAAGCCCCAATACTTATAGCTGGTATAGTGGAGCAGGAGCGGACACAACATCCATCGGTATGCGAACATGCTTGTTCTACGTAGCCTCTAATTCCAGCTGCTACCGACGCTTACAACAGGAAGTCGATGACTTTTACACCAAAAACGGCATCGAAGCACCATTGACATATCTGCAAACACAGAAGATGCCATTCTTGCAAGCTGTGATCAAGGAAGCCACAAGGTTGCTTCCATCTATTGTTTTCCAACTCCTTCGACGTACGCCACCCAACTTCAACGTCCGAGGCATCTATATTCCCGAAGGTACAACTATAGGTATCAGCCCACTGGCTCAAAATCGAGATCAGGATATCTGGGGCTCTGATTCGAATGAGTTTCGGCCAGAGCGATGGCTTGAAGACGAAGACAAAGCCAAGCGGTTCGACAGTGCGACCATGACCTTCGGGGGTAATGGCCCTAGGATGTGCGTCGGTCGCAACATTGCCATGGTAGGTTGAGACTGCTCACTTTCTGGCCTTGCTGACTAGCTCTAACACTCCAAATCATAGGTCGAATTACATAAGTTCTTGGGACAGTTTGTGAGACGATTCGAGTTTGAGATCATGAACAAGGATCGGCCGTGGAACATCGAAACGTATTGGTTCGCCTACCAGAAGGACCTGATGATGAACATTAGGACTCGAAAGTCCGTCTCAGTACATGAGGTCTAAATGCAAGGAATATCTTTAAGCATTTTAATCAACAGTACCATGTAACTTTTGCCAAGTTTTGATGTAAAGATGTCCAATCGTTTTCATTCAACTTCATAAGAAACTCGCGCAAGGCTTTGTAACACTTTTCGGAGTCATCACCCCTGGTGCTCATACCGCGGGAGAATTGTTAAGGTCACCCACTCCGAATCGAGACACACATAGAGTCGAGACACATTTCCATAAATCACTTTATATTCCTTTCTCCGCTCCGATTTTGGTGCATACGATGTTGTCAGATCATACTTGAGCACTTTGACTATCTAAGCCTGGACGATACGATGTTCGCCTGATAGCACTATTGCTGTCAATCGTTTCATCGTCGCCGTTCAACACCTGTCCGTCCAGCCTCGTTCCGGTTCTTACACAATTAGTGCTGCACGCCATGTAAGTATCGTTCAATGGAGGCGATAAGGCGGCTTTGAACTAGTACACCTACAGTATCCGCTTGCACCGCTGGGGCAGAGCCGCCCCACCATCATGACATGATCATCTGCGATACATTTGCATATAAGTAGAAGCTTTTTCATTATAAGCCAATATTGGACCAGCTTTCTCTTCCCTCACTTCAACACAATCGCCCTGGTTATGCCTTGTCTGCGCCGCAATCAGGACCGGGCTGTCCGTAATTCTCACCATCGCCAGAAATGGCCCCCTTATATCATCGATGAGCGGTTCATCCACGGTTCTAGAGAATTCCTTGTAGAGGTGAACGAGTTGGATGACCAAGGACAGATGCTGCCGGCGATTTGGGAGCTAGAGAAGAGTATAGACTCGCGCGAAGTTGCCCGCTGGCTGAATAACCTCACGCCTCTGAGTGTTCGCAAGACTCGCGCTCACAATCCTTCAATTACTCCTCTCGATTATACATCAGTACGACGACGATCTTCTGTACCTACCAATGAGACGTTCATACCATCAGCTCATCCACGAGAGGCTTGGTCAAGTTCTGGAGCAGCAGACCTCATCACTCCACAGTCTGCCACAAAGGAGCAGCAGAGCGCATGCTACTTGTGCTGCGAAGGAGAGCTCCTGACACGCATACATTGCAATGGTGAGGATTGTCGCATTCGCTCGAATATTCGATCAACGCTGACTTTTCGTAGACGCATATGTCTGTGATGGGTGTCAAAGAAGGCGAGGCAATGACGCAGATCTTCCCAAAACCTGCGACTTTTGTCGTCGCCCCTGTGGTGCACTTACGAAGGAAGTGATTGATTTAACCAGGAATGACTGATGTCCAGCTGATCGCGAGGAAATCTGGGAAGTAGCTCGCTTCAGCGCACATTGTATCAAGCAGCATTACATGTTTTTCTTCACTTTTGCTAGGGCTTGTGGACCATGTCCTGATTAAATGCTGGGTCTGAGGGGTCGACATGTGGAGCGCCTGTCCGTGTGCTCTTATTTGCCTCTGATGACCCCAGCTCTCTGTACGCGTCGGGTGAATTTTGGAAAGCTCTCGTGTATCTCAGAGAACATGCGCGCGCATCGTCGAAGTCTGCAGAGGTTGCCTCCTGGCATCGTGAGTCTCGTCGAGCCTTCCAAAGACAAGCCTCAAAACACAGCTTGAATTGAGGGTTGGTGATACCCAGACTTGGAGACCTGGGCCGCAGTTCCGACTTGGCGATCCTGCCAGGAGTCCGTTGGGCCGGTTTTGTCCTCGTGGATTTCTCTGATCATGTGTAGCGATGTGTCTCTTCACGCCAGCTACAACATTCATTGACATTATACATATTATAGTGAAAAGCGTCTGTACACTTGGATATGATTGAATTGTTTTGTGAGATATCCATCAGAATCATACGTAGGCTGACGACATCGCTGGCGAGCATGTGACCCCTGGAGGGGTCGCCGGTTCGAATCCTCAGCGTGTCTATTGAGGGCCGTTCAGAAAACCAGAGATACTGAACGGAGCAGGGTTGCCGCCTCTAATTCCAGAGGTTGATTCTCCGTCTACTTCGTCTGATACACTGAGGCAACTTGCAGTATCCCTCCACTTGTATCCTTGGATAAGGGTTAGCGCTTGCCGTATCTTGCGGGGTAGACATGAAGCGAGATTGAATTCAGTCCATCGGGCCTAATTTTTACTTTTACCAAAGCGAGCAACTAGAAGTTAGCTATTTCTATTCTTATCTTTTGCTTCGGCAATTTGGAAAAATGAATTCATTTTTTTACTTTACTCCTGATTCCTGGTTATTCTATACCCGATGCTGCGTCATGAACAAGTTGTGTCCTCCTGCTTCTCGACCACAATTGAGGAGTCAAATATGTCCACTGATCCCTCCATGTCTTCTGAACTGACCGTAGAGTCGTAGTCTAAATCTGAGCCGGTACTAGAAGAGTCGTTTTCACTCTGATCATCATCCAAAACGTACTCATCCTCTGAATCGCTTGATCCGTCCTGGGAGATAAAATCACCGTCCTCATCTCCACTTGCCTCAGTACTGCTGTCATCTGTGACGGACTTGGCGTCATCATCAGCGTCAAGGTCTTGTTTGTAGTACGCCTTATCAGGAATATTGCATTCGCGATTCTTATTCCTACGACGACCTTGAATATTCGGCTGATACGCCGACGTAAGCATGATGCTGGGTTGTGACTTCTAGTAGGATTGCTTTAAGAAGCTACGTAAAGAATGTCGTTTGATGTGGAGTCCATGCGTGGCCGTTTGTGAACGTCAAAGGTGTTTTCGTGATGTGCGCAGTCGGACTACAACCTGAGCTTAGCGAATGCGCCGGATCACTAGTAAATGCATTCTTGCCGACGGATGCACAGCCTCATGTGGGTCTTGTCCACTTGAAACTATCATTCCTCTCTCCCTATCTTCGCCGGTTCCGGCCTTCTTATCCACCAGCTCGCAATTGTAGAACAGAAGCATCGTGAGAATCTAATGCTGCTGATTCAACTTTTGGCCAATAAACTACTTGAGGCATGTGCCCGGCATAAGTGTCATGATACACTCCTTTCACGGCTTGGGTCGCGCATAGCTCTGATGCAGCATTCAAGAATATTCAATTAGTATGATACGTATAGCATTCTATCGGACACGGAGAAAGCAAGAGAAATTCGCCGACAGCATTATCCTTCTTCTGCCAGGAGGCTGGTCGTGACCCGAGCCTGAGCAGTTCATCCACCGCAGCGTGGTGATGGGAAATGCTCGCTTGGTCTATGGCAGTCCATCCGAACCGGGCTTCTGCGTTGACTTCCGCTCCTGCGTGTACTAAATGTGAGAATACTTTGAGTGATCCTGTAACGGCTGCAAGATGCAATGGCGTGTTCCCGTGGTAGTCCTGCGCTAACAAATCAGCCCCTAAGGTGATGAGCAGCTCTACCGCCTCCATCCTACCGCGACCTGCAGCATAGTGGAGAGGAGTGAGCTTGGATATATCGACTTGAAAAGGATCGACGCTCAGTCTTCTGAGTTTGGAAACAAGCGGAACTATGTACTTGATGATCCCTTGGGCTGCCAGCTTGTGTATGAGAGTTACACCATACCCGTCAGCCTGTAACAAGTCTACCTTGGGATCATTGATCATCCTTTCGAAACTCAGGTTGCGACTATGCACGATAGCCCATTCTAACACAGATTGGTTTCCGGCTCTATCAAACCAGAACGTCACATCTTGGAGTCTCTCCGTTAGGGCGCTACTGTCGGGCTTGGTGTGAGTGCGAGCCATCCGATAGAGTATTGGAATGGCATTCAAGTATAGTCGTCGAGATAATCTCGTCAGAACAACAACATCAGCCAGCGAGAGATACTCCGCGATATCTTCTATGATTTCCCGTGGCAATATTTCTAGAGTCATGAGCACAAAATGATGTTGGGATACAGAAGTTGATTTTCAGTATGATCTTAGGATCGTTCACTAGCTTCGATTGAGTATTGAGAGCCGACGCGGAGATGGGGCTTTATAAGGATCCTTCTACAGATAAACACTAACGCAGAGCACTACCAGAACTAGAGTGATGCATGCCCTCCATAATATAATTGTATAGTTCCATGAGTTTGACCCGCCCAAGAGCCCATCTGAAGGCCCGACAGGCGTCGATGTGCTCGAGTGGTTGTGCGTGCTATTGTTCCATTTCGGTAACAAGTGAAACAGATCGCCAGTGGCAGATAGCTGCAAAGAATCTGACTCTACCGGATGCATTGCTGTACTATGACCTGTTATCCTTATGGTAGTGTAGCTAGTTTTGGTATAGGTAGTTTCGTTGAGTAGAGTCTTAGACCGGTTAGAATGCGCCGCATTCGAGAACGGTATGATGAGAAGGCCTAGAAGCAATCTCATAGCCCTTGAGCCTATTCTAATGGATAGAGAAAGTGAGATAACCTTATCTCGAAAGCTGAAATTTAATTTATAGGTGAGCTAGTTAACTATGTCTTTAGGCGACGAAGCTAGCTCTAAAGAGGGAAAGTACAAGATTTGTCAATTGCCTCCATGTTTAAATGCGCAACTTCGCTTAAATTTGCTGGACTCGTTGCATGCCGATCTTTTTCAGGCCTATGAAGGCTCGTCTTCCAGCTTAGGTTGCCTCATTTTAACATGGTGTAACCCCTGTTCAAAAGAGGCGGAAGCTTGGCCATACCAGACCTGCTTGATACCCGTTAAATCTAGCTGTTTTGCTTAACTTATTCAAATATTAATGCAACCTTACTTTTAGACTTGTAATTCTACTATAGCTAATAAAGCTAATACTGCCAGAATATACAGTATTATAGTAGTTTACTAAGAACTACTCGCTGTTAGAACTCAGCTCCATGCCACTAAGCTAAACAACCAAAAAGGTAAGAGTGATCAGCTATCTGCTGATATCCCGCATGGAACAGTATATGTAGTAGAAGTGCCGGATCTCTCTACTAGTCAGACCAACCACGTCCTGACACTCGCGCCTAGTATAATTCTAACTTAGAGTTAACTTAGAGTAAAGCCCTAAGTATAGCTCTAAGTATAACTAGTAGTATAACTCTAAGTTAGTATAGACTATACTTTTAAATACTAACTCCCTCTTTTATTTTATCTAATAGCTTATACTATGTAAATTATATAATTATAAAATATAGTTAGTATATTTAATATAAATAAACTTTTTATATTTAAAGTAAAGATTTTATATATTTTAGATATTATTTAGATAGTATTTAGTACTGCGAACTAGTAGGTAGATAGGCAGGGGTCAAACGCGCTATCCGACTATAATTCCGTTTAGACCATAATTCCGTCTGGCATAACGAGTAGAGTTTATCTGCAGTAACTAGAAAAAAAAACTTTGGAGAAAGACAAGAAGCCCAACATGTGACTAACTGATTCCGCAACACAACCCCCTATATATACACTACAGGAGCTAAGATCTAGAGCCCCTTAGGCGGGCGGAGTAGTCTGAGTGAAACAAGCCCTCTCATAAAACTCGATGTAGCTAAGTGCCACGCTTGGTCCATTGCGGTCATACGGCGTGTTGTAGAGGAAGCAAGCCATGCCTTGCGAGAGAATGACAAAGGTACATTGCGAGTCCGCCAGGCACATCTGAGAACATGCAGTGTAACTAGAACCACTTGCAACGTGGTATGCTCCAGCTTGGTTAACAACTGTCGGATATTTATGGGCACCACAGTCAGCTGGAACAGGCGTTGGTGTTGGTGTTGGTGTTGGTGTTGGTGTTGGTGTGGGCGTGGCCGAGCTCGAGGTTGCTGGCGTAGGGGTTGGGCTGGCAGCAGGGGTGTCGAAGCATGCCCTCTCGTACAGGTGAGCATTCACGTTGGCGAAAAGCGGTTTGTAGTATGACAACGGGTTGGTGTATAGGTAGCAAAATCCTGTGTCGAAGAAGAAGAATTGGCACTCTGAGTCTGCGAGGCAGAGCTGGGTGCATGCATCGACGCTGCTAGAGCTGACAAGAGGCCTCAAACCGACGGCGGACGCGGGGTATTTTGCCGCATTACATAGGGCAGAAGGCGTAGGGCTGGCAGCCGGGGTAGAGCTTGGGGTCTCAGCTGGCGTGGAGCTGGCAGCCGGGGTAGAGCTTGGGGTTTCGACTGGCGTGGAGCTGGCGACCGCGGGCGTGGAGCTGGGTGTCGAGACTGGCGTGGAGCTAGTAGATACCTCAGGGAAGCATGTTCTCTCGTACAGTATAACGTTCGGATTAGAAATCAAGACTGCATACGACGATAGCGGCTGCGTGTAGATGTAGCAGTACAAATTAAGATAGACGAAGAAGAACTGACATTGGGAATCTGCCAGACAGCGTTGGGAGCAAGGGGTAGAAGAGGATAGGGGGATGATTTTTCTTCCAGTGTCGACTTGGTTGGGGTATTTTGCAATACCACATGTTCCAGAGGGAACAAATGAAGGCGAAGGCGATGGGGTCGCAGAGCTGCTAAGAGACGACGACAGAATCTCTGATGAAGACGGGGTTGATGTAGGGCTGGCATCTGGAGTAGAGATTGGAGTTTCGACTGGCGTAGAACTGGCCTCCGGAGTAGAGCTTGGAGTTGGGACATCTAAAGAGATAGCAGACGAGGCGATTTCGGAAGAGACAGTAGACGAGGCGATCTCGGACGAGATAGTAGAGGAAGGGGTTTCGGACGAGATAACAGATGACGAGATGATCTCGTACGATGCAGCGGATGACGAGACGACTGGATATGGGATATCCGACGAGAGAATGGGAGACGAAGCAGCCGACGAGATGGCATAGGGTGTCACAACTTGGTATGACGCCGCGGGAGACGAAATGACCAAAGACGAAGTAGTGCATGGCGCTGAAGGCGATGCTGAAGCGACCAAAGGGGTGCTCGAGGGCGAAGGGGTGCTGGACGACAATGGAGAGCTGGAGGGCGAAGACGAAGCGACAGGCGACGAAGCTGGCTGGTATGATTGCGAGCCAGAGCACTTTCCAAACAAAGGGTTGCATCCCTTGTTGCAGAAGTTCTCGCCTGAACCGCAGTAACCCCATGGGCTAGAATGTCATTAGTATACCTCAAACGACCAGCGCTGACTTTCAAACTTACTTGCAGCAGTCACCGAATCCGGATCCCTCGCACGTTCCGCAGCCCTCACCGCAACGTCCATCTTCCGAGATCTTTTGTCTCTTCTCTATAGTAGGTTCCGAGATACATTCTCCCCAGCCAGCCTGGCAGCCGTCGCCACAGTACTCACTGCCGTTACCGCACCAGCCGTCCTTTGAGCAGCAGCTACCGAATGGGCTGTCCGCGCACGTAAGACCAAAACCCGCACCGCAACGAGCTGCACGGCTGACGCTTGGGTGGGCTCCCTGCACGACTTGGAACGTAGCCAAGGCCGTGAGGAGCCATGCTGAGAAAGCAGGCATTATTATTAAGTAAATCGAGGCAAGATGTTAACGATCGTGGTGTGTATGACACAAGTAAAGAGTGACTATAGTGGGAGTTGCCAAAGCAAATGCCTGGTGGTTGCAAAGAGTAGAGGACATGACTATATATATACTAAGCTGATTTTGCAGGAAAAGGGTAGGTTGCTCGTGGGTCTTTTCCACCAAAGCGTGAAGTTTGAATCAAGCGCCGTACTGAGCTCATGTGTGTACCTGAGCTAGCGCGGTACAGCAAGCCTTATAGCCACGTCTGGCCCCTCGATAAGATGACCTAAAAGCTAGCTCAGCTGAGCCAGATCCAGCCACGACGGACAAGCCCGCGTGCTTAGTTCACCAGTAGCTATGCATTGGAGCTAGCGGTCCTGCACACGCAGCCAGAACCGATAATGTGGAAATTTCGCAGAGGCTCCACGTGCTGTCTACGCTGTGGCGGCGCCAGGCTAGCGCGTGCTCGGGCTCTACATTATTCGTGGCATGCGTCGGCCGCTACGAAAAGCCCCTTTGCACTCTGCAGCAGGTGATAGGAGACCTACTATAAAGACGCTCGCGGCGCCCGCTGCGATGCTGATAGCGCTGCTACGAGTACGCAGATTACTTGCATCATGAGAACTGCTCACATGTATAGTATTCAATACCGCCGCGCTTCCTATCACAGTTGTTAAAGAGATGTATCAAGTAACCGCCTAAACACTTATGACATTTCGGACACAGATAGCAAAAAGAAAAAAAGTATAGTTGTTGACTGTTCCGAGACCTGGTCAAGGGAAAGCACTCTACTTCTTTCGATCGAGCTGAGATGTGGAAAAAAAATCTTCAAAACTTTGCGATACACTTACTAGCCCATATACTTTTCTTGCATTGCGAGAGTGTGGATCCGTTAGTAACAAGGTCCGACAGAACATTGCGCTGTACTAGTGCTATCACGAACGAATCACGACTACCTTGTGGAAGAAAAAACCCCGCGCCGCGCACGGGTTACCACACCAAAATTAGTAGCCAAATTTGGTGGAAAGACTGTATAGAATATCTAACATCTAGTAAACATAAGTATCTTAAATACATCTAAAGCTTTAAAGTAGATGATAGCCTATTAGATAATATATTTCAAGTTGTCCTTGTAGAGAGCACACGGTGTTGTGGTGAGCCAAACTCATTTGCGGTGCGGGTCCTTTCTTCCACAGCGTGACGACTAAACATATCCTAAAAGTCTAATTCTGAAGAGTCATGTCATAATATTAAACAACTAATTTTATCTATTCATGCAAAACTTATTGAGAACAATCAGTGAACTGGTCGTGGTTCTACTATGTCTGTTCTTACGCTCACCCCCTCAGGGTTTGTTTGTGACTCATTCGACAACATCCTCTCTACGTCGTTCTTCTCCTTACTCTGCATCAGCATCTTCTGTCGCAGCCACATCCTGTAGAAATTGTATGTGCCCTAGACCTACGCAGCGCTAAAAAATAACGTGTAGAATAGACGTGACAATCTTGAATAGCAGGGTCCAGCGATTCCACAGCGAACCCCAAAGCCAGAAGACAATAATAGTTTCAACACATGGGACTCTATAACGTTTATATATAATCTAGATGTTTCCCGCTCTCTAGAATAAGTCTCCGCAGTAAACTATAACTTTGCCAGATACCGCCTAAGCACCTAGCTCAAGGAGAGATATACTAGGCTCTTAGTCTTAGTATCGAAAAAGAAATAGATAATATCCACTTATCCTAGTCTATCTAATTCTTATTTAACTTATTATCTAGAATGTTCATTTATAGCTTACTACGTGACGCTTTTATTCTAGTTACCTTTTTAAGAATCATATATAGTAATTAGTAAATACTAAAGCTTAGCTACTAGCTAATTCTACTACTTAATTGCCTTAGTTATCTCTATAATACTAGCGTGAAAGATAGTTAATTTATAGTATATTATGTAATACTAGCCCGACGTCTACGAACAAGGATCTAAGCCTTATTATAATGATTAAGTATACCATAGCTAACGTCTTCTAACTCGTATATAAGATTCAGAAGCTACCTATTATGATAAAAGCGATTAACATACTAGGCTCCCTACCCTAAAGAATACCTTTCTTAGTAGAGCAAGTTAAGCTTTTGTTATATACATAGTATTAGCACGTTAGAATAAATAATAACTGTATATACTTTACACCTATTATATAAAGAATTGTTAGGACTCAGCTCTATGCCACTAAGCCAAACAACTAAAAAGGTAAGAGTAATCAGCTATCTGCTGATATCCCGCATGGAACAGTATATATGGTAGAAGTGCCGGGTCTCTCTATTAGTCAGACTAACCAGGTCCTGACAAGAATATCATACTCCCTATTACCCTCACCACAGCGACCCTCTATATTACTCTTAGATTTTCCTTTTATAGGGCTTTTTACTAGTAAGACTAGAAATTCGTATAGAAAATTTATACCGCGACACCTATAATAAAGCGTTAGCTACTCGCTACTCTTGTTTTACCATATCTTTTAAGATAGCGTTATTACAACTTATAAATATACATATTATCAATAGAGTCTAAAGGGACTATAACTCTAAAATCTACCTTAAACAACGGGCTTAATGAGAGCTAGGCTAGTATATTATTATACTTCAATCAGCTCCGTAGTGCTAGCCGCTTAGTATCCACCTAACTATTATCTTGAATCTATGTTAGCCTATTAAAATGCCGATGAAATTACTAGATTAGGGTATGCGGCGACGTGAACACGTAACTCCTCCTCATGCGTCGGAGACGCTAACAAGGTACCTGCATGCGGATAATGTGTACGCGACGATATGCCGGGCCATACTACAGTTCTGCTTTCGAGGCTGAGTACCCATTCTCTCGTGTCCTGGAGACGAAGTTTGCAACTAGCGATATATTGAGGCGGAAAACAACATGGTAATAGTGTTGACTACGTTGTCAAGGACGACGCAGATGATTTGACTTCACAGGCACAAGGCGAGCTCGCGATGGTATTGGAAATAGCGCGATGGGAGACTGAGGATTACATTTCATCTGGACCCTCATCAATGACTGGATCCTCACGTTGCGTCGTACGAGCTCATGTACATTCAACTCTCCGATTAGTGTCTGGCTCGCCGTTAGAGCTGATCATGGCATTGATTTAAACATCATATCCAAAGTAGCACCTCTGCGCAGGGACATCCTGCTGATGATGCTTCGCGTTAGCCTCACTGATCGCTGTGCCATTGCTGAAGGCATAAGTATAGTTCAGGGAAGACTGCCAAAACACGCTTGTCCTTACCGATCTTTTTGGATCCCGACCCGATCTCACATTTCTATTAGATGTACAACTATGTGCAGACCCCTTAATTCGTGGATGCTCATGCCTTCTGTTCGATAGCTGGGCATTTTTATCATGTTGATCACTGACGGCATTCTGTATAATTACAATGACTTCGGGATCCTAGTAGCAGAGTCTTGGAGATTCAACGAAATTATCAAACTACGATGTCTTTCATCAGCATAACCAGCTACGAATCGCTCCAACTTCCCACAACCAGATAAAACCCCGCTGGCCCGACACCTACCCGACTACAGTAGTGGTGATTCCCTCCGTTGACGCCAATTAGACGTACTGGACAGTGACTTGAGAGCCACTGTTGATGGTGACATCAGTGTAGACAGTGCTTCCCTGCTTGAGGTCGATGATAGTAGCCGAGCTTAGCCCCTCAGTACCGCCCGTGCTGAGAGAAGCGCTGGCCTGGGTGAAGACAACAGTGCCGAAGTTGCTGAGAGCAACGAGGCTGCCATTCTGCTCGAAGTCCTCCACAATCCACTCAGCGTTCTGGCGGCACAGAACTGAACCGCTAGGAGCACTCAAAGTTTGGCTAACCTTCTTGCCGGTGCTTACGTTGGTAAGGGTAACAGTGCCCTTGGTGGTGGAAGTGGCAACAATGTCAACTTGGATGACGTTGCCAGCCTGAACGGCGAAGTTACTGAAGTCATACGCGTAGTCTGGGTACCACTCATACCAGGCGTCATAAGATACGGCTCCAGAAGACGAGACGGTGAAGTCGATACCGGCCTGGAGAAGACCACTGGCGCAGGAGTCGCCATCGATACCAACCCAAGCACTGGACGATTCAGTACCGCCGGAACCGACGTGCTTGGGAGTGGGAACGGTGAAACGACCAGTGGCAGACGTGAAGTAGCCAGATGAGGGCTGCTCAAGAACGGCACCCGACCAGTTCGAGGAGTATTCCACGTGAGCAGTGGTGTTGTCAGATCCTGCAACGAACTTGGCGTTCTCCTTGAAGTCGCTGCCGACCTTGACCATGGGTTGGGTACGGTGGCGGCGAGAGCCATCTGCGCGAGACTGGACACGGCTGGCAAGGGTCGAAGGACGAGCCAGGGCAGCGCCAGCGAGAGCAGCGGAGATGAAGGCGATGGAGAACTTCATTTTGACGATGACTGAGGTTGTTTTGAAGGGAGGAGCGAAAGACTTGACTGGAGTGGGCAGCTGAGCGACTGTATTGCTGTGACGAGGTATAGAATGGCGAACATCGCTGACCTTTATACGTGTGTAACATTGCTTCTTAGACATAGTCTTGACAAGACCCATCTCGCTTTGGCATCTACATGTAGAGGCTCCCGAGCATGGTGCTATAGACAGTCCACACGATCTTCGATGATACCTTCCTAATCTCTACTAAGCGGATGCAGTCCTATAGCCTGGCTCTGACACTCATGCAAGACTAAGAAGCGGGCAATAATGTCAATCAGGAAAGAGAGTACCCCATCTAGGTACTCATTGGCTGAATTTGCGCCTGCTTGTCTTGTTCTCGGATCTGATCCTTGCGAGTGGTCAAACGGCGATGTAGTGATGGGTGTGGTATCTGCATGGGTTGTGGTCATTTGCTACTCGAACACTGCGAGATTCGCAGATGGTGGTGAAGTGGCCTTGGTTCAAATCGGGTCTTTCCGTGCGCAGGCATCCTGCCTTCCTTTTTGGGGAGCGACTAGCTGAAGCCTAAGCGCGCGAAGCCTCCGGATCTGCAATATCGCGATACTTCGACTTCGATAACCTTTCTTCAATTGAATTTGTCAAGTCTTCCGGCTAGGTCCTTGTGCTGCCGGCTGTTAAGAAGAGAAGGCTTTGCCATGCTGCTGGTATCTGAATCTGATAGTAATAAGCCTGACTGATATGGCGAGCTCGCATGTTCAGAATGAAACCGAAATGCGAAACCGCATATCTCCAGGAGCTGTTCATGAGGGCTAGGCACGTGTGCAAAATACACTGAATGCAGAAGAAGCTTGTCAATGCTTATCAGTCCAGCCGGCACTGGGCAGGGGTCGCAGCGGCTGCACTAGTCCCGGAAAGGCAGTTCACGATGTATTGCGCCAGCTGCGAACCAGATAACGTGCCTTTTCATTCGTATCCGGCGCAGGCCAAAATTGGTATTCGCGATGTGCCGCCATACAAGCATGCCAAGTTTACTTAGGTGAGCTTGTCCGTCGAACATGCAGCATGCAGGTGCTTTGACTTAGAATGGAAGTACGCGTGCGTGCTCGCATGTGCCTTCGGCAAGTCTAGTACTAATCGTCACACGGTGTTCTAATACCGTCTAGGAGAACCAGGAAGTCATTCGATTCAACAAGATAAACGGGATACGAGTATAGTTGCCCTTATTCTCATAAGTAGTCGCTAGGTGTTCGGCCTTCGCCACGCATATCATCTCATATTTGGCTGCAACGAATGGCAAGGGTTCTGCTTCGCCCACTTGCCGGTTTTATACCGCGTCGCTACCCTTGTCAGTTGCGTCCTTTAGCGCATGTTACATCTAGGTGTCTGTGGGAAGCGCGGCTTTGGTAATGAAATCGACTAGTGAATACCGTGAGCATGAACCTTCATCAACATTGCCAAGGCTCTTGTAAGGATAGTTATGGCCAAACAGACGACTTGATTGGTCGAGCCGCCTGATCAAGAAGAATAATGTAGTCTACAATTGCCACAAGCCTGACAGTGCCGGCCATAGGATCCCTTCGCAAACCTGAAGTTTGCCTATGAGCCTACATGCTCGTGCATCAGCGGTGTAAAAATGCCTTGTTGATGCTTAGGCTGGCTTCGGATAACGTGATTGAGGTCGCTTCGCGCCTTCCAGCCAACGAAGATGGCCTTGCTTGCAATTCAAATAATAGTATAAATAGTAAGCTAGTTTATAGCTATATTTAATAAAAGACTACTTCTTAAGTTTAAGATAGTAGTATCTAAGAAATACAAAGACTAAGATAGATTTAGAATATATCTTACTATATACTATAATACCCTCTAGAATCTATCTAAAAATGAGGTTTTAGTTAAGTTAATTTAAGTATACATTAGGCGTGTGAATTGGAGGTGATAGGATATCTAAATATAGTAAGTAGTTCTAACGCTAAGCCTCTTTTATTATAAATTAGGCTTCTTTTACCGCCTTATATTGGTCAAAGAGCCTATATCACAGCCTCTATTAAAGGCTAAAGAGCTAGTGCATCTGCACTTGAAAGATGTCTTTGGGTAAACCATTCCTATTGAATTACGGTAGATTCATAGGATTCAGTGCAGAGTAACCGACTTTATTGAGTAGCTAACTTGACAGCGCCGTTATCAGAAACGCCTGAAACCAAAGTTAGAACGAACTAATTAGAAACGTGGTGCGAACACTCGAAATTATTGATCATACCTGTCTGTATAATACTCGACAGCTAAGATTCCAGGGAAGGATTTACATTCCCTGAAGCATCCGCATAATCTACACGTGTACGATTTCTCTTATTATATTCTTCACTCTCCCATACCTTCCTTCTTTCCATCACCTCTCCTAGAACCTTCCGACATTTTGCGCGCCGAAATCCCCGCAAGTCTGGCCAATAACATTCGAGGTAAGCTTCTCTGGCTTCCTATATTGTATATGTTACAAACATTTGTTTTAGCAAACTTGAGATTAGAGCGCTGTATTAACTTACATCTGCCCATCTCTGAAATCCATTGGTGTGACCATGCGCTGGCCAGATTTCCCAAACACCGAGATAAGGATTGAGTGGCATAGGCAACAAATTGAGTGATTTAAGATCTTCGTATAACCCGTTGAAATACGTGGTGGCAGGTACTGGCCTCGTACTACGCCACTGTTCATTTTCTGGTACCTCTTCATCGGGTCTATCCATAAATCCGTCATACGCAGTGAGTTCACCTATGACAAAAGGAGTGAGAGATGAAATAATAGAAATCAAGCTCAGTATTTCATTGCAGACTCACCATTGTTTGTATCCAACAACCACCATGTTCCATACGGATCTCCTTGCAGCGGATGCGACAACGGAACAAGGCCTTCTGGGATTCTTTCTTCTGGTATTGGCCACATTTCCGCCCAACTCGGATCGTCGAGCAGATACCTATCGTCTTCATACTGATTGAAAACATAGTGAGAAAAAACTAGCGTCTGCGTCCCCTGAAACACTGGTCTATCAACGCTACACACAACCGGCACATGTCGAATAAAATCGATCGCTCTATCATTAAGGCCCAGGCGACGCAATTTCTCAATGGGAATGTCATCGTCTGTTCGCCCTCCCTCCGGCGCATACGCAATATCTTTCGGCTTGATTGCCATCATTGCAAAAAGAAGCTCGTAGTAACGCGTGATACTTGCGATGATGGCATCGCGGTCGTATCCCGGCGCTGTGGGTGCCTCTGCGGACATAACGGCGACGGGTCAAGACAGTAGGAAGGATTGTTGTCAGAATCGAGCTAGAAAGTCTATATGATGGAAATTCGGTTAGCTTGCGTGTCGCTAGCTAGAGTCAGCACCTCCCGTCTAGCTGGAAAACAACATCGTGTCTTTTTACCCGATATCGCGTACACTTCCCGGTCTCTTCTATTGACATAAATGCTTTTGATGGCGATAAGCTATAGACTCATTGTTAGGTAATCTACGCCCTCCAAATGATAGATGGTAGTCCGCCGTGAGCCCTACCTTGCATACGCCAGCCTCATCACGCTGCGCCCTCAAGCGCTACCTCCTACATCAATACGTGATACACTCGATTCATCATTTTCTGGTCGGCACCGCCGAAACTATAGGCTGAAGGGTGAAATGGCACGGTGCACTCGTTGGCTCGATGGTCCTCTTCTCCCTAGATTACCTCCATTAGTCTCTGCCACAAGAAGATGGGGGCTGGTCTATGACAAAGCTACGCTCGAGCTGAGAGTCAGCATCAAGATACAATTAGGGGTATGTGTCCAGACGCAAGCCACACCAGCGCGCCGATTCTAGATGGGGTTAGCGGAAACGCTAACTAGCTAAGCTCATCTCCACGATCCGCGGCGGGAGAGTTGACCAGGATCTCATGCCTTCTCCCAAGGGGTTGGCTACCAGATTCAAGCCCAAATATTTTATTTTGGTATTTCTGTATCTACTTCGGCAACTGTCCTCAAGCCACGGCGTCGAGCCACGATGCTGGCTAGTTTAAGCCGCAAATTTGCGAGGCTGCTAATGCATATGCGTTCTATTGCTTGCTGCATAGAGAATGGTACGCCCGTCGAGACTATTCGAAGTGGTCAAAGATCTACCAGGGGAATATCGCAGCATACTTAATGTGCCTGCTTTCTGCTATTCATTCGATTTTGTCCGCCACTTGAGCTTTCGAATTTGCTAGCTGCAGTCATGGTTCACTTCAAACCCACGAGCGTGCTGTTCGCTGTTGCATCCCTAATCGCCAAGAACGTCGTCGCTGAGGAAGCCCATGCGCTTGATGTGTTCCCAGAATTGAAGGGCACGGGTCCATTTGAGATTGCTTATAACGACCCGGAGACACACAAAGTGGTCATTGAGCACGTTGACGAGAACGGCCAAAGTGCTGTTGAGAAGCGTACCTGTAAGTGAGGACCCAAACATTCTGGCGTCCACTACTGACTATTGCATTAGCACCCATCACCCAAGATCACATTGCAAACCTGCTGAGAAATCACAATGGATATGGTTTCTGCAAAGACTTTTGCCCGGCATGCCAGCCACCAAAGCCCGTGACTAAGACCGATCTCAAGACGTCTACGAAGTTTGTCACTGTCACAACTGCCATCGTCCCAGCACCAACCACAATCACTTTGACGGCAACTAGAGCAGCGCCAGCAGACTCCACCGTACTGCAGACGACCACGATCTCGGAGACAGCAACGCAGACTTTCTCTGCTGACCCTAGCACCGTCACAAACTTTGAAACTGTACGTTCTTAGCACCGAAGTCTTTGAAGACTTCAACCTAACGAAGACTTTCAGGCTATCTCAACCTCGTCAATTACCACTGTGCTGATTCAAACAACCACCCTCGGCTTCCCCAGTGCTCCAACCATGAAGGCTCGCAATGTCTCTCCGCCATCATGGTTGAAGGGCGTGGCCAACAACCAAATCTGCCCAGCATGCACCAAGGTTTGGCCCGCACCTGCAGCAACGACAGTATCCGTTTGCAAGACAACAACTGTGACACGTACGCGGACTCAAACCTCCACCGCTGCCCGGGCGACAGTGACCTCTACTGTCACCGTCACTCCAGTAGCGAAGACCATAACAGCAGTCATTTCTACGACTGTGACGCTCACTTCTGCTACCACTGTAACACCTGTCACTACCGTACGTATCCCTTCACATTAGCCACAAGCAATGGCTCACTGACCTTCCAACAGCAAACGCTTACCTCCACCTCCACCACTTCCGTTACAGTCACCAGCACAACGACATCATCGGTGTGCCCGCAGCAAACAGCCAACGTAAATGGATTACAGGCCGTACAACCCGGTACGCTGAGGTCTAGCAGCAGCACCGCAAATCCCACCGACTGCTGCCTGGCCTGCTTCAATGATCCAGATGGCTGCACTCAGTGGGTCTATCTAGGCAGCAACTTATGCTTCTACTCCGTGCCGCGTTCAGGACTGGGATCAGCGACTGCGCTGTGTCCCAATGGAAAAGGTAACGGTGTGCTTTTGACAGGTTCTGGTCCCGGGTTTGGTGGACCGGGACAGTGCGCGGCGTAATTTAGTCACGCATAGCCTGCTTCTATGAAAACTAGTTTAGATTAATATGCTTTCTTCACAGACATCCTAGTAGCTCTCGAGAATCATACACGGCCTTGCAATCGGTACGTCTGCGAGTTCGATCTGTCGATCAATTTAATTGTCACCAACTCTGATCTGCAGTGCCTCGAATAAGGACAACGGAAGGCTATTGGTGATTTGAAGTGATGTACTTCCGTTCTTGTTCATATTGTGACAAAGATGGTAATTCTAGAGTATAAGTTATTCGCTTTTGAAGTCTACTGCACTAGATGATACCCTAGTAGCTTATCTAAAATGTAAAAGGAAATGTAGCGGAGGAAATAGTATATCGAAAACGAAGGTAATATACCGTACAATTCTTGTCAGATTTAAGGTAGAAAAGCAAGATTGGTAGAAGCTGGTGTGTCTGCAATGAGACGGGTATATCTGGGTTTGAGAAAGTAGTTCACGAGGAGGATGTGCAAATAGGTTTATCGATCTTTGACTAGTGTTGTATACTTGTTTTGCTACTCATTGTCAAAGATGCATGAACAGCGGAGTAGGGCGTGGTATGGCCATTGGATTGCTGGATTGAGAGTGAGATGAGTTGGAGCGGCGTAGAGTAGAAGGTGGGTAGATGGTGAGTGGGCGAACAAGAGATCTCGTTGCTTATGGGATTGCTGACACGACATGAAGGCGAGAAAGAAGATTTAGTATCAATCCATGGTCGTGAGATGTATGCAGAGGCTTGTCATGTATCTGCCTGAATATCATCTCACTTGAACTTCTCCAGTTCTATATGCGTCTCTAGACGCTAGCAAAAGCTTGCGTTCCTGCTCTAGTATCGCAGCGCGAGATCGATAGATCGTTCAATGCAGTGTACATCGCATGGTAATGAGGGATAGCAGCTCTTCCCCCGCACATGCATCTACGACATTACCTTTGCTGATGCTCAGCCCCGCCTTCTTTCCCTAGCCAAGTGGCATTGTCAAAGATGGAAGAACGGTATGCTAGTTAGTCAACCACCCCCAAATGATGTTACTGAAGCCCAAAGGAAACTATCATGATCACTACTATTACACGCGAGCCTGCAACATCATCATGAATATCCGCACCATGGCCACGAGGCACCGGCTATTAACGAAACGGGAGAGCTGGAAGTTTCCCGCCCTAACACCACGCGGAACCAGAGCAACGCCGCTTTCAGTGACTTGAACTTCATACCCGCTTAACAAAATGGAGTATCTAGACTCTGTTACTAAGAATAGTTGCCGTCTGTTACGGAAGTTTGCTAGATCTAGTCAATTCCTACTTTTGGATAACTGCTGATTACAGAAAGAAAGTTCGCGCTGCCATTAGCGCTTATGTCTACTACCTGCATGGTCAGCTTCCTCATCTCTTTTATGTCTTAATCTCGTGAAATCCTCTTCTCTTGTAGGTGTTCATCTCTCACTATTGTTTAAGCATCGTGATTTTCACATGTACGCAGTAAAGTATTCGATTCTAGAGCTGTGCTAACATGAGCAGATTGATCAGCAAGCAAGATAAACTTTTAATCTTGAGACTTTGACAGTGTTTTTAGCCATCAATACAACGCCCTTGGTCACGTTCCGTGTTACTCCAAAAACAATGCACAAAATTTCAGCATTAAGCGAAGGAGACCATACCTTTGAGAGTAATGGTGTAACCTTGACCTACAAAGTTGCTGGCCAGGGTGAATCAGTCTTCGTTGCGCATGCCGTCGGTTGGGGCTCTTCAGCGTCATATCTTCGTAATGGATTTGGCCATTATCTAGAAACGGATTACACGCTTGTTTACGTCACTCCCCGTGGGAATGGAAACTCTGGTAGACCAGAAGACGAAAATGCCATGTCTAGTGGAACAATGGCTGAGGACATTGAAGAACTGCGGAAGCACCTGGGTTTGGACTCATTTCCTATACTCCTTGGTCACTCAAACGGCGCATGCATTGTCCTCACATATGCTGAGCGATATCCATCTCGTGTTGCAAAGCTCATCCTTGTGGACGCCCAGGTCCACGACAGTCCTCCCAACGACAGTTTCCAGCAATGGGTTGCGAAGCGCAAAGACGACGCAGTTTTTGGTCCAGCCCTGGAAGCGCTTACTGCTGCACATAAGAGCCCACCCACCACCGATGAGGAGTTTGTGGAAATTTTGGTGAAAGCAGGGCCATACCATTTCTCTGATCCCTCAGCAGCTTCCATCTATGCGCAGCAGTGTGACCTTAAGGAGACCCCTGCTAGAGTTTGGGCATTCTTGCACCAGTCAGCTTGCGATAGCAAACCTGAAAACCGCCTACCACACGTCGCAGATGCAGGTCGAGTGACTGCGAAAACTCTTATTATTTGGGGCAGAGATGATCCTATGTGCAGCCTCACGGCGGCTGATGCTTTGGGCCATGGTATTCCGGGTGCGAAATTGCTTATATTCGATGATTGCGGCCATGTCCCATGGGTCGAGAAACCAAATGAGTTCCTCTCTGCCGTCAAAGGATTTCTCAATCACTAGTCAGATTGTAGCTGGCGACGTTGCATTTTGTAGCGCAAGCGAAATAATTGGCCTAACAGAGTGTTTACATTCACGAGCATGTAGCTACAATAACCAGTGGAAAAATCACTTAACAACCCTACCCTAAGTTACCGGACACACTGTGTAACCGGACAAGACTACCATTTATACACGTTAATTTTTCACTCGCGAATTTATCAAGCTATAGCCGTAAAAAATTACCATGTAGCTATTTACGCTATAGTAATTAGCTTCTAATAGGGAAATATACGTATCTATTGCGCAACCTCCAATAGGAACCGCGTCGCAGGAATATCGCTTGTCTTAACGCTACGTGACGGTGTCGGTAGGTGGAGCTGAGGATAACTGCGCGTCATTGCTGTTTTGATTATCTCCTGTACTTCGTAATCTCAATAAATCATGGATTTTTCCCACACATCTACATCCTTGAAGACCGAAGATGGAGTAGCTTTCAAGACCTAAAAACTAATTTCCTTCTGGAAATCAGTTTATTCGCCACGGTCACGATAATCTCACGTTTCGTATCCTTGTCCTTCCCCTCGCCTTCTCTTGGTGCTGTTTCGAAAGTATTCCAAACCTCAATATACTTGTGATCGCTGTCTTTGGTGGTATAGATTGCATGAAACGCTTCGGCCATGCGATCACGCGTTTTCATAGCTTGGAAATCTTCCAACGTAACGCCCTTGCCCTGCTGATTTGTCGCAATGCGATGATAGACCGAGAACTGCACGGAATATAGTACCAAAGCAGCCAAACCTGCCGCCAAGGCTGTCGCGACGCTCGAGCCGCTGACTAGACTACACTTCTCAAATGGCACATTGCCCGGTCGGTCTTTGATAACCCGGTCGCCAGGGAAGATGAAGTCGACATGCGAGGCCCGAGTCCAGCGCCAGGCGGTGCCCCATGCTGTCGCGGCACCAATCTTGAAGCGTGTTGGGTTGGCGGCTGGATGGCTCCCATCGGCGTCGGTAGCCTGGTCGTTGGCAGAGCAGAAGAGAAGGATGTTCTTCTTAGCCGCTTCGTCCAGAGAAATTTCGAGCTTCCTAATGTCGGCTTCGTTGTCAACCGTCTTCTCAATTGTCCACGACATAGAGATGATGTCTACGCCTCGGTCGATAGCTGCGCGCACGGCCTTTGAGAGGGGGGTTAGTTAATTGGTGCAATGAAATACGCTCATGGGCGTTGAACGTACCTTTTCGGCACTCTTGGCCGTGATTTGCCGTTTGCCTTGCTCTTTGGCATTATACTCATCGAGCCGAAGAACGTAGAGCTGGACCATGGGACAAACCCTGCAGATCAGGCTCGCCATGACGGTGCCATGAAAGCCGCTAGTTGCCCAGTATGGCGCGTTAAGATTGTTTTGGTTGCGGAAGCTGCGGCCTCCAATCACTTTGTCGACTACAGATTGTTCGTTGATGTCTAATCCATCGTCGATGAGAGCTACCACGATTGGCTTCGGCTCAACCCCATTCAAGCGCGAAGTATCCAGATCGACGTTCTGAATGAAGGTTGCGAACTCATCCATGCATGTTAACCACTTATGTTGATCCTTGTGTTGCTCTTGTGCAGCCGTTAGTCCCTCTCCCAATTCCGTTTTCTTCAAAGGAAATGCATCTCGCTGGACTGTGATTGTCGGTGGGAGTGGTTCTTGGTTCTTGGAATCTTTGGTTTGTTTGCTTTCGATGCTTTCGATGAGCAGGCTTCTGTTGTACTTCAGTCTTGCGCAAAATGCATCCAAGTTTCGTTTCTCTCTCGCTCGTGTCTCCAAACCCTGCATACTAGTCAGCGTTTGAACCTTTCTAGACTCGGAACATGCACACCTGAGTCGCATACAGCACAACTGTGTCAAGCTTTTTCAGTTGGTTGAGACCCTCTGACTCACTCCAGCTGCGCAGGACAGCATTGTTTCCACCCCAGTAGAGGTTGACTTGACTGACATTCGGGGCAGCTTTTGCTATGACCTCGGAGCTGAGATCGGTTCTCTGCCAATCCCAAACCTTGAGCACTTCAATTCCCTGGAGAGCTCTTTCAATGGTCTCATCACTGTGAGACGGCTGTTCGCTATCGTCGATGTATAGATTGAAGATTCGCTTTACGCCCTTGCTACGAAGCCAGTCAAAAATAACCGTGTAGTCATCCCGGCCTTTGCCTGTATCCTTAGCAGTAGACCTTGAGAGAAATTTGGAAGCCGCAGCTGGAGGTTTCTCTATCCGGATGATGGGGAGCAACACGTATTTGAGAGTATCTTCGAAGTTGACGTAACTCATCTTCTGCAGTCTCTGCAATGATACGATGGGAGGCCCATCGGCCAATGACCAGTACAACTCCTTTTCTGTTGCGCCTTTAGTCTCACTTGATGCTCTCTGCTGTTGATTGACCTACCTTGGACTGGCCCGTAGAGAAATGAAACAATACTTTCGTGATCTTCTTGAGTTCCCATGTAATACAACTTCAAGAAGTCTCGAATTGCATTTGCCGTCGCCTCTGTGACCACTTCTTTATGTTTCGATGTCTTGTTAGTACCCGAGGCCGGTGCCTTGGACGGGGCAGGCGACATCGGCACAGATAACTTCCCACCTGGCTTATATTCATCCACATGGGCAATTCTTGCAGCAGTAGTGTCGAGCCGTGAAGGCTGGCGCTGAATGCCTCGCATTGGAAGATCCTGCTGCTCAGCCGCTGGGTCCTTGTGTCTGGCCTGTGGCTGTTCCTTGGAGCGATTGAGCTGGTTCGTCGGGACTGGAAGGACCTGATCTGGGGCTTTTGGCACCTGTTGCCCTCCCGGTACACTTTTAGAACTTTCCTTCGCGTTTCGGCTGCTGGTTACTGTCTTGTCATTTGATCTGTTGCCGCTGCGCTCTTCTCTTGTGCCTTTAGCCCCAGCCTCAGCCTTCTTCGCTGCTTGTCTCGTCTTCTCGTGGTATCGATACACTGAGAGCCGACACGGATCGATGTCGGCGCCCACATTGACGTTCAGAGCAGCGTCGCAAGCGTTCACTAGTGCGCGCACGACGTCCATTTGCGATTCTGTGCAGCGCTCCCACTCGACGGCAATGTGAAGCGGGGTCTTGAATTCGTTATTCTGGGCTTCCAGCGTCTTGGTATTGCGTACTCGTTTGATGAGCTTGAGGGCAATTCTGCGCGCATATTTGTGCTTGCTGAGCATGGCTTTGTGAAGGCAATTGTTATTCTTTGAGTCCACAAGCGCCAAAACGACATCAATATTTCCATTGGCGCTATAGGCATCGCACATGTACTCCACAAGTTTAGTGATGCCGCCTATGATGGCCGCCTGCAGCGGCGTGGTGCCAGCACCGTCCGTTTCCTCCATGAGGTGACAATGCTGCTTGATCACATGTTCCACGAGCGGCTCCAGCGCCCTCGCGCTGTCCTTTCCTGCCTCTACAATCATGTGCAGGAGGTTCCT
This sequence comes from Curvularia eragrostidis, assembly GCA_020744315.1. Lineage (NCBI taxonomy): Eukaryota > Fungi > Ascomycota > Dothideomycetes > Pleosporales > Pleosporaceae > Curvularia > Curvularia eragrostidis. The sequence goes on along the minus strand of JAIRCK010000153.1, from coordinate 3,779 downwards.
CGGATTATGGTCGTTTGTTCTTTGGTCAAGGTAGCTATATTCGTCCTGGTTGCTGGTGATGGTTTTGATGTTCAGCTTGCCCTCCCTGAAGCCGGCGATGATGCGCTCGAATTGGACTTTGATGTCTTGTTCATGCTCTTCTTCATCCTCACTTCCCGAATCGCTGGAGTCACCCTCCTTGTCGGTCTCGCTTTCGGCAGCCTTATCAGTATCATGTTGCTTCGCTATCTCCAATCCATCAGGGTCTTGTAGGCGTGTGCTTTCCATGATGGGCAGGATACAGTCTGGTATGAACGAAGTTTTGTTGTCCTGCCGGATGGCAAATGGATGGGCTGGGAAATCAGCGCATGCACACATTTGATGGCGCACTGCAGAGCTTGGCCCAATGCAGGCAGGTCGGCGAAACGGCTGCCATGATTGTGCTTACGCTTTAGTGGCGCGGCAATCCTTGAAATGGGGCATGATTGGTGTGGTAGGGCTCGTGACTAGGAAATGGCCCCCACACAGCACAGCTTCCTTTGTAAGTATAGTTATATTACAATATATGGGTACGCCTGGAGAACGATTTGTATTCCTTCCCAAGGCAGCCTTAGTCTCGATAAGCATCTTGACGCGACTATGGCAGAAGTTTCCAAAAACGACCTTGTGCAAACAGAAGAGGAGTATGAGGATGACGACGACAACGACGTTTTTGATATCATGCTGAATCCTGGCGGTGACGAAGGCAGCTCGTTTCGCACCAGAAACGACCCGTCAGCACCTTACCAACGTACCAATGTTACCGAGCGTAGAGGGGCACTGGACATCCGCTGCACCTGTCTGGACGTGATTCATGGCCTCGTGAGCCCTGATGCCGACGAATATGCGACAATTATTGTTCTCAACTTCAGGTTCGACAGCCGCAAGACAGCAAGGCGCATTTTGGCGGTGAACATCACCCTCCAGTTTGCACCTGAGCAACCCGGTGACCCTGAGCCCGAAGTGTTTCAGATCGCACCCTACGATAGTATGGTTATGGTTCAGACGACACAGACGGAAGAGAAGAAAACCACGGCGGGCGTCAAACTGGGGGCACCTCCGCTTGCTGGTGTAGAGTTGGGGGCGGACTTGGGCTGGGAACGCAGCGTCAACCGAGAAACCACTGATGCGACAAGAGTGATTGGTTCAATCGATCTTTTAGGAAGAACTTATGGGAATGCGGACAGCGCATCGTGGTCGCTTATTGAGAATAGTACGACTAAGACTGGCGTACCGTCAACGATGCGTACGGCAATCTTGCTGAAAAGGCAGGACGAGAAACCTTTTCGCTGCAATTTTAAGATAGAAGCCAAGGTTGATCCCAAAAGTTCTATGGAGAGGAGCTTCCAAAGACTGTTTGGGGGACGACCCAAAGATGATCCTCTGCTCTTTGATCCACAGCTCCCTCCTACCAACAAATTGCAGAGGTACGATCTCACCGCGCTTGGATCTGTGGACCTGGGCAGTCTCTCGGGCGTGACTTTCCAAACCGTGCTTGACTCTGCAGTAAAGCATATCTAGAATAGTTTGACGTGCAGAGCCAATGTATGTAAATACTAGATATCACTTTACCAAAGTTTGAAGGTTGCAAAGATATGTTGGCTGTATCAAATGATTCTTCTCGATCCTGTGCATAAATGAGTAGCATTGTTTGGGATTTCTACTTCTGGGGTGATTACACACAACTGGGTTGTAGTTTGGATCATGATTTGGGTTATGAGCATATTTGACATAATCCTTATTTTTTTTCTCATCATTGATAGCACTGGGATAGCTACATACAACACCTGCAGCCGCGGCTGTTCCCATGTACCACTTATATGATTTAACGGTGGCCGCGGAGATTCGGAGACAAACATTCAAGCTTCATACAATCGAAAGCAGGCCAGAGACTCTGAATCGGTGTATAGACCATGTACTGAAAGTGGGGGCGTTGCCAGCAGCCAAGGCTTGGGGCGTCAGCAGTAACCAAGTTGAGATGTGCCGGCAGGTGCAGACTTCTTTGTATCACCCACTAGATGATAACTCCATGCCCTCTTTACGCATTCAGTGTGGGCGCGGATGCTGAATTACATATTAATCGCTTACACGACCACTTTCTCGCACGATTTCAAATCAAAGGTCGTTGCCTACACTGTACATATTCGCAGCGCAATCCTAAGGGTAAGAACAGGTGTTTCAGCTCTCGGCCGAATTCGAAGTACCTGGGGGTGCTGTGGGTTCAGTTTCCGCCCCCAACGAGTTTCCGCCCCCAACGGCCTCCGCCTAGGTATAACTGGATACAGACAGGGTTCCGCTGGTGTGAATGCGGCTGTGCTGCACGCTGCACGCATGACTGCTACCATGTGATTAAAGTTGAGCTTGGAGGCGCACATCAACCCCTCGCTTCGCGCTTTGCTGTTGCGATTTCCAGCACGATCACGCCTGTTGGACCGACTCCCATTCTGCACGCGGAATTTGGATCGGGGAGAAGATGTCCAACATCGCATCAGACAGTGGTGACCTTTCTTCGGCAACATCATCATCATCAACAAGCGACGAGCACGACACGTCTCCTGCTGAAGATGTTGACCCCGCGCCAGGCATCGATGCCAACGGGTGGCGGAGCAACGTTGCAAATGTGATTGATCCGGCTGTCGCAGAGGAGGATGATGGAAGCAGCGGCGACTATGGGCTTCAGGGCAAGGAATATGATATGTCTGCGAACGAATTCGAGTAGGTCAATCTGGCGAGGCTTGTGTATCATGGGCGCATATCCATGTTCTGACCAAGCAGCGTTGTCACCATCCACGGTCTTCATGGCCACCGTGAGACAACTTGGCAAGCGCGGGATGAATCGAAACGAGAGACAGTCCATGGACTGGAGGAACTCAAGTACGAGCTGAGCTTCCGTTTGATGAATTATGGTTACGATGCTTTCAAGACGCTCTCAAAAGAGGGCATCACCAGAGAAGCATCAAAGTTACTGCGTGCGGTTGCAGAGGCAAGGAATGCAAAAGACAAGGTATACACCTTCTGTGGAAGGGGGAGGGTGAGAGACGCAGGCGCGCACTTATTGATAATCTCCTTGTAGGATTCGTTCCGACCGATCGTCTTCGTTTGCCATGATATCGGAGGCACGATTGTCAAACAAGTAACGAATGCCCTTCACATGAAAAGTGTCAGCCAAATGACTGCTTCTAGGCTTTGTATCAATCCGTCATGAATCCAGGATATGCCGACATCGCCGAGTCCACCAAATGGATTGTATTCAACCCCTTAAGGCCAGTCAATCTCATGGTACTTGGCTAACGAACCGCGACTCAGATATTCGTCGGCTATCCACACAGATGGCATAGCATCTTCGATATGGAAGACAAGATTGCCCGGCTTTTCTTCTCGGGTTCAAAATTACCCAAAGGAAATTCGCTGCTTCAGATCAAAAGCCTCGCAAGGGCCGTCATCGATTGCAATCTGGCTTTCGTGGAGTCCAAGATTCTTCTAAAGACGGAGATCCTCAATGTCCGATCTACCCTCACGGACCTAAATGAATGCGTAAGATGCAGTATACACGGCATGGCTGAATCATGTTGAGTTGACTCTTTGCATTTTCCAGATTTTCAATGAATTTGACGCGACGTTCGGGACTGGGTTTGTATTTAAATACGAATTTTCTCAACCCCATGCGGCTTTAGCCTGCGCAGAGCAAATTTCGGAGTTGAAATCGATGTTTGAAGAATTCAAAGATCAGCTCAAGCTAGGTAGGGTGAATCAAAGCTGCT
>JAIRCK010000152.1:0-42405 GCA_020744315.1 Curvularia eragrostidis | reverse complement strand
ATGTATGTATGTATGTATGTATGTATGTATGTATGTATGTATGTATGTATGTATGTATGTATGTATGTATGTATGTATGTATGTATGTATGTATGTATGTATGTATGTATGTATGTATTGTTCAGTAAGCACATGAGCTGGAAGCCATGGGCATGCAGACCCCACCCCCACAGCTCCAGCCACAGCTCCAGCCACAGCCGCGCCTTACACGCAGCCACACAGGCCGCATTGCCTTCTCCATGACTCTCGCCCGGCCATGTGCCTATCGATACGTCCCCGCACCACACGGCTCAGCACATCAAACCTTTTCTTTTCCGTGACATGTAACGTGGCTGTCATGGCCCATGTCAGATCTCTAGTCCGTATCTTCCCGGTGCGATTGGCTTCGGCGATCTCCATCGTCTGCGCCTTGATCATGACACTACTTCCAATACCGTAAATGCGAAACCGCCGCTTATTCTGCTATATTTGCTTCATGCCGTCACCACAGCCCTCGCTGGTCAAAATCACCACCATCATGCTGCTGACCAAGACAAATGGTGCCAAAAATAAATCATCCTGTATCCTGATGCTCCTAATCATATTTGCCTCGCTCATCGATTGCCTTCATCACTTCCTCGGTATGCGACCAAACCTTGTCTACCCCGCCTTCTTCCCTAAGCTTCCTGGCTTGCTTCGTGTCTGCTAGTATCTCGCCGTTCCAATTCAACAGATAACTTCCACTTCCCTTGTTGCCATCGCTGCCTACCGCAGCTGTTGGTTCTGCTCCCGCATTTGGGGCGTAGGTTGGTGCTGTGGCAGCATACAGATGCCTCTCGCCACTCTCAACCTGCGGAACCAACAGCCACCGAGCTGGCCCACTCATGAGAAACTTGGCTACGCCGTCGAACCGTCCAAATAGTTCGCGCGTAACTCCTGTATTGACCCCCGAAGGGTATGCGTGGATGTAGCTCGTCTTTGGGTGCTGCTTTGCCAAGTGTGCAATGGATAGAGACGTCATGGCGCTTGCGTGAACCATGGCGCTTTTGAGGCTGTAGTTTTGCTTGAGAGAAAGGTCCGCGTAATTCAGTCCTCCCAACTTCATGCCAGGCTGAGGATCCAAGACTGCCACTACCCGCGAAAGCGTGCTCGATGCTGCGTCGAGCAATGGCGTGAGTTGCTGGATGAATCGCATCCGGGCGTAGTAGTGCAACGAGAGCTTTCGGTCCAGCCCCTCGGTAGTCTCGTCGCGGCCCTTGAATGTGAGATATCCGCATGTCATGAACAATATATTGACCTCTTTCTCCTTGCTCTTGATCTCATTGCACGCCTCGTCCACGCTCTTCAACAGCGACACATCCTTCTGAATAAAACTCACTTGCGACGCCGAATTGATTGACTGAAGTTCTTGGATGATCTTACTCGCCTCGGTGGCATTGCGGCCAACAAGGTATACGTGAGGGGAGGCCGTATGACGTACCAACTCGCGCGCTGTATAAAGGCCAATGCCGCTAGTGCCTCCAACAAAGACGGCGACCGGGCTGGGTAGGCGAGACTTGAGAGATGCATTATGAGAGCGGACTGCTGAGATAGCAACCATGATGACGAGTGCAAAAGATGTGTAGGTTTGGTTTCTGCAACTGCTTACTACCAACATTAATGTATAGACATACTCCGTAGATCGCTAGTGCGTAATTCGTCCCAGCGCTCTCCGGAGTTCGTCCGATGCAAACCGTGCCTAGAACCCATTTCAGCTGCAAGATAAGCGGACCAGTATCGCCGCATGAAATCAAGATACGTATGTACGAATGGGTGTATATGTACAGCATGCATTTGTGTATGTACCGTACTACCATGTCAAGATGTAAGCGCGCTCATGCATTACTCGATGAGGTTCAAGCCTCCGCAGGCCTCCGAACATGACGCTAGGCTCCACCCGACCCTGAACCCTTCTCTCTCGTCCCCACCTTGTACGCATCGCACCATGACTCGATTTGCATCTTGTGCGGCTCTTTTCGAGAGAGAAGCGCGTCCACCATGAACGCACTCGGCGACGTATCTCCCACCCTGGACCCAACCCAGCTTGCCGCGGGGCAAGCGCCTCCAACCCCACCACATGAGAACGCCCTCGACGATGTCTACGGTTCCGCGCCATCGTCACCAGTCCTGTCCACACTAGCCCCGCAGACTCGACGCCATGAAATCCTTTCTGATCTGCCCTCTCGTCAGCGCGCGCTCGACACGGATGCTTATCGCGAAGGCCTCGCAAACAGCAAGGGCCAGTATGTACAGGAAGGATTTGACGAAGGCTATGCTCTCGGTGCAAATCTCGGGCTGAACGTGGGCTATATCCTCGGCGTTTTACACGGATTCGTTGCCGCATCCAAGGACCATGATGAAGAAATGCACAACGAGGCCAAAGAAATTTACAGCATGGCGTATGAGGAGCTTGCCATAGAGCAACTGCTAGGAAAGCAATGGGTGGACGAGGAAGGCATTTGGAAATGGGGCGTCGTGGCCAAGGAAGATGACCCTACGTTTAGAGAGGTCGCCGCCCAGCACCCGGTGATAAACAAGTGGATGGACAAAGTTCAGGCTTTGGCTGCGAGGTGGAACGTTGATTTGAAAGCTGTGGACAAGATCCATGCCTTACAAGAACACGTCTCTTGAGACAAAGAGTTGCCACCAGATGTTTGTAATTTTGGCCTTGCAGTGATCCATTTGCTCGGTCATAACCAACGTGAACACAATTCCTGGAGTGGAACTGACCACGCGGACCAGAAAAAGGCTTAGTATTCCTGAATCGAATAGAAATCGGATGCCTTGTGCATACTTCACCTTCAATCAAAAGTGCAGCCTCCCTGGCGGGTTAATTCGGAGGTCTTAACTTTGCTGCCTTCCCGGCGCACGGACTTAACGGCAACGAAAATGCCGTCATCACTATGCGCAAAAGGTAAACTCTCGCCTTGCAACAAACTCGCCATGTCAACCCCTACCTCTCTCGTGTCTTTTTCGCTCTACCCTTGACAGCCATGATACATGGCTTGTCTGCTCTTCAAAGAGCACATGCGCATCGTGCGACGCTGCGATCGCTGACGTCAGGTCTTTCCCCCGCGCGACTGTACCAGGGACCACTTGCGCGCCGCCTCCAGACACAGGCGTGGGAGCCATTACGACCTCCAAACCCTGCTGACCTACCCAAACCCAAGCAACGCAAGGCCAAGCTCCCCTTCACCCGCCGAAGATGGGTGCGCCGTCTTGCCACTGTGTCCGCATTGCTCGGCGCTGGATGGGCAATTGACCGGCAATTCAACGCTTCATCCATCACCCGCAGTCTGCGCACATTCAAAGTCGGCCTCTTGATTGGAATCGACTACAAAATCAACTTTCGTGCGCACCCGCCACTTGCAAACAGCATTGAGGACCTTCATGCGAGGAACGCAACCAGGATTTTCGATCTTCTGCGCCATAATGGCGGGCTGTACCTCAAGATTGGCCAGGCTATTGCTATGCAGAGTGCGATCCTGCCGCCACAGTTTCAGAAAATGTTCCAGCAAATGTTCGACGATGCGCCACAGAACGAATGGTGGGAGGTCGAGCAGGTTATACGCGAAGACTTTGGCAAGAGCGCCGAGGAAGTGTTCGGTGTTGGTTTTACCAAACAGGAAGGCCGAGGCATCATGGAAAAGACGGCCAGAGCCAGTGCAAGCGTTGCACAGGTGCACTGGGCTAGACTGGCAGATGGCAGGGAGGTGGCCATCAAGATCCAGAAGCGAGAGATTGCGCAACAGGTCGGATGGGATCTCTGGGCCTTCAAGGTCGTCTCCAAGGTATACACGTGGTGGTTTGGTATCCCCGTCTATACGCTTGTGCCATACATTTCGGAGCGCCTGATGCTCGAAACAGATTTCGAGAATGAAGCAGACAACGCGGTGGAGATGAAGAAGCTCGTAGCTGAGGAACCGAGACTCAACGGGAGAGTCTATATACCAACCATCTACCGCGAGCTTTCGAGTAAGCGAGTTATGACGGCCGAGTGGATCGAGGGCGTCCGGTTATGGGATAAAGAAGGAATCACAAACAGCTGGAAAGGCGGATGGCGTCGTGGCAGCCCAGGCGCAGGCGGCGAGCAATTGCCCCCTATTTCACAAGATGCTGCGGTCGACACTCATGCTCCAGAAGATGCCACAAAGCATGATTTCTTCAAGCCTGATCGTAGCTATTGGCGGGGCAAGGACGGCAAGGGTGGTCTAGGTGTCTCACTCAAGACCACCATGAACACCCTCGTTGATCTGTTCTCAGCACAGATGTTCCTTTGGGGCACTGTACACTGCGATCCTCATCCCGGCAACATCTTCGTTCGTCGCCTGCCCAACGGACAGCCCGAAGTAGTACTCATTGATCATGGCCTGTACATCCGCATGGATCCCAAGTTCCGTCTTCAGTATGCACTATTCTGGAAGTCGCTGCTAGCATTCGACAACCAAAAGATAGAGGAGATTGTCAGTAGCTGGGGCGTCAAACACGCCGACATCTTCGCCTCTGCAACGCTCATGCGCCCGTACGAAGGCGGTGACAAGAGCGTAGCAGAAGTCCTCAAGACCGAACGCAAGGGCAAGGACCAAGCCGAGCGTGCCTTCGAAATGCAGGCCAAGGGCCGCGATGCCATCAAGTTGATTCTTGGTGATGACGCCAAATTCCCCCGCGAACTTCTCTTTATCGGACGCAATCTGCGTATCGTCCAAGGAAACAACCAGTTTTTGGGCTCCCCTGTCAATCGTATCAAGATAACTGGCCTGTGGGCTAGCAGAGCACTCGTCGAGAGCAAGGATCTGAGCGTGAGTGAGCGATGGAAGAATTTGATCCAACATATGCGCTTCCGTTGCGTATTGGCGCTCAGCGATGCAGTCTTCTTGTGGAGCAAAGTCAAGCAGTTGTTCGGCCTTGGTAGAGGCATGGAAGACGACATTGAAGAGCATATGCGAGTTATGGCGAAGGACTTTGGCGTCGAGCTCAACCACGGCATTTTTGAGGGATGATAGACAATAGAGACGTGTATGAATAGATGTTTTTACTCCTCTTCTACCATAGCACTAATCACGTAGAATGTTTCATTTTCGCATAGCGCTAGATTGCGCTTGCAATACCTCTCAAGTTGCGGCCTTTGGGAACACCCAAGCGCGTGATGACGTGCCTTCTCAGAAGATGCCGAGGTAACATAATAGGTCGCGCGACAGGGTCAGCCTATCCTCACCACCCCAACCCACACCTTTTAGATCTTATCCCGTATATAGCGCGTCCCCAGTACGTGAAGACAAAGTATCCATAGCTCCCTCTTACTTGACGCATCTTCACGCTCCCATCCTTGGCCATCCGCGCGTCAACCGTTGCCGAGGTTGAGAGACGCGTTTTTGCGGGGATAGGATTACTATTCAGCACATCTCAATATACCGAGTCATTGATCGAGAGTAACTTTATCCTGGAAATTACAAGGCTACGGATTTTGCGAATCTACTTCTCCAAATTGACACACAGAAAGAGAATAACATCTTGAGCATACATTATGGCTTCTTCAACAGGGTACTCGGACATCAAGTTTGAGATCAAGGGGCAGATTGGTATCATCAAGGTATGTTGCGTATTCTGCTTCTCTTGCATACACGTATATCTTTGAGTCTGGTGCAACTAACAAATCTATAGTTCAACCGCCCTGAATCGCTCAACTCATTTGGTGGAAATCTAATTCCAGATGTCATTGCTGCGCTGCGTGTGCTGAACGAGCACCCAGAGACCATCTTCACCGTCTTGACCGGAGAAGGCCGCTTCTTCTCTGCCGGAGCAGATGTAAAGGCAATTCCCAATGCAAACACGGAACAGTACGCGAATGAAGGGGAGAAGAAGTTGGCACAGTTGGGGAGATTGTCATACGGTATGTTCGAGTTGTACTTCTGGTGCAACTCCAAGATGGTCAACAAGTCTGGAAACAGTCTAACAGGTGCTTCTAGCAACCGAGCTCCTCCGTTCGATGATTGACCACAAAAAGGTTCTCATTCTTGCTCTCAACGGCCCTGCAGTGGGTGGTGGTGCAGCCTGGTTCCCAGGTATCGCTGATATAGTGCTCGCTTCATCGAGTGCCTGGCTTCAATGTCCCTTTTCTGCTCTCGGCCTTGTGCCAGAGAACGGGTCTGCTCTTTCCTTTGCCCAGTCCATGGGTATCCATCGTGCTAACGACTTCTTGATGTTTGGGCGCAAGCTCACGGCACAGGAGCTACTTGAAACAGGCATGTATAACTACGTCTGGGATACGACAGGCGATGAGTTTCAGAAAAAGGTGGTAGAGTTCCTAGAGGAGCAGCTCAAGGTCAACGACGGAAAGAGCATGATTGAGATGAAGAGGCTGCAGAATGCCCCGATCAGAGATGCAAGGATGATTGCCGTAATCAACTCGATTGATGCGCTTGCAGAACGATTTGTTGAGGACGCACCAACCCAGAGATTTGAGATGAAGCGAAGGGAGCTGGCTGAGAAGAGAAAGGCGAGGGCGAAGATCTAGGAGTTACTGGACTTGACATCATGCTTTGAGGATCTGTAGAAAACTTAGATGGATTTGGCTATTTTGTGATAGAGTCCAAGCCGAGTTTGGATTGTGTTTTCGAGGGCACAATAAGCTTTTTTTTTAAACGGCATCACAAGAACCTCCGACAAGACTTCAAGATTCGTGTCCGCGGGTGTGTCCCCACCGAATGCTGCCCCGCACTAACCTCATCCCCTGTCACTTGTGCGTTCCCCACACCTCTTTCTAGTTTCGCCTCAAGTTGTCCCGGGAGAACATATATCCAAGAAAGATGCGCATTGCAAAGTCACAGAACTACAAATAGCAGCTTGCGAATCCCCAAATCCCGATCTTATCATCAGTACATCTGAAATTCCATCACAATGGCACCAAACTGGGAAAGACTCATTCGTTTCATTGCGACCGACGGCCGCGAGCTGCGGGGCCAACCCGTTCTGCCCTCAGCGGACTTTGACGTAGGCACAACAACCGAAGAGACAGGCCTCAAAGCCAAAGTTATCCATGTGGAAAACAACGATATTTTCGACCCAGCCACCAAGGTCACTGACGAGGAAGTCACCGTGAAAAAGCTTCTCGGTCCCGTGACGCAGGACGAAGTCCCCATCATCCGATGCATAGGACTGAACTTTATCAAGCACAGTACAGCCACCTCTCCTTTCACCTCAATGCTCCCAATCTAAGTTCAAAATTTCCTAACACAGAACCACAGTCCAAGAGGGCGGCCGCACACTTCCCCCCTACCCCTCCACCTTCATCAAAGCCAACACATGCCTAAACGACCACAACGCGCCCATTGTCATCCCAAAAATCGCACAGGACAACCAAGCCGACTACGAAGGCGAACTTTGCTTCATCATCTCACGCGACGCAAAAGACGTCTCTGAAGCCGACGCCTTCTCCTACATTGGCGGCTACTGCTCCGGCAACGACGTCTCCAGTCGCAAGCTACAGCGCGACCCGCTCCTCGCCGGCACCGTCCCGCAATGGAACTTTTCCAAAGGCTTCGACACGTATGCGCCGCTGGGTCCGCAACTCGTCAGCACGGCTGTCGTCCCCGACCCGAGTGTTTTGCAGCTGCAGACCCGCGTTAATGGCGAGCTGAGACAGGACTCGGGCATTGATGACTTGTGCTTTAAGATTCCGACGCTGGTAGCATATTGTAGCCAGGGCACGACGCTGAAGAAGGGCACGGTGTTTATGACGGGGACGTGTGCGGGGGTGGGTTATGCAATGAAGGAGCCGCAGTTTTTAAAGCCGGGGGATGTGGTGGAGGTTAGTTTGAAGCCGCATGTGGGTACGCTGAGGAATGTGGTGGAGTATGCTTAATTGTTGGTCTTTTTGGTCTTTTCTTCGGTTTAATCAACTGCCGCCTTGTTCTTTCTTTTTAGAAGGGTGGTTGTTGTAGAGGTACTGGCAAGTTTGAAGTCTGCTAGTAGTCGAGATGGGACTCTACTTGTTTGGTTGTAGTTACCTCTCTTTACTCAACATCAACATCCAATCTTGCATATCCCGCTCTGGTTTTGCTAACTCTTGTTGATTTGTACTTTCAGCGTCACCGTCAGCTATAATGAGATGTTCTCGTCATTGAAAAGAAGAAAGCAGCTTAGTATTAGTAACAATTGAAGTTGCTATCGCGGTATATCTACATGGGCCTTCTGCATACGCAGAAGGTTAGCCTTTTTGTGTCATGGTTACTTTTCCTGCCAGTGTCTTGAATTGAGGGCTAATCTCGTTCATAGACAAGAACGAGATTTTACGGCTTTGTGATTTGAGACTTGAGCCTCTTTCTGGAGGGAGGGAACAGTAAATTTGAGTCCAGAGAGTATTCTTTCTCTTGTCTAGCCTTCTTACGCTTTGCTTCGGCAAAAGAGACAATGCATCTACTGAGGGTGAAAAATGGTCCTTGAGTATATACTCGAGATAGCTGTATACTGTTGTCCATTCATATGGATGGAGCAACGAAAACGGTCTTTCTTTCGTTAGAGGCACAAACCTGAGCAACGGCATGTCCATTGAGAGCCACAGGAGGGTGAATCGAATTCCAAGATTTAAAGACCTTGCCATGGCTCAGTAGTGAATCGAACAGCGAGTGCTATGAGCTTGATGTGCATGGAAACATCCACACGATCTTAGTTGATACTGATGATATGAGAGACTCTAACAGAAATCATTAATGCTGAACATTGGCAGATGACCCTGAGAGCAGCGGTAAGACACTGACGCCAGCTGCTGGTACATGTGAGACCCAAAGCTAGGCTAATTCAACATGTGAAATGAGGGGCGGTGGGAAAAGGCCCGAGACGGTGTGGACAGTGGAAGCTAGTAGAACGGCGAGCTTGGAGCAGGTTCAAGGCCCCGAAAAACTACGGAAATTGGAAGTCGCGCCACCTCATGTATTCAGAAAAACAAAGAAAGACAAAGATCGAATGCGAAAAGTAAGATGTCGCATAATCTTGCTTTAAAAGTACAGTCTCTATTCTGGTCATGGAAAGCCGCGGGACTTGGAGCTCAACCCTGCGCCTCCAACCCTGACTGATCCGGAGAAGGATCCGGCGTCATGGCTTGTTGCCTTCGTTTGAGCCAAGCGAATACAAAGTAGACGACAGACACTATGGTAAATGTTTGAACAAGTCCTAGATTGAGCTTTCCCCAGAATGTGGTAACGTTTGGACGCGTCAGGACACCAATGATGTCGTCTACCAACGCGACATAGGCTGTGCGAAACAACGTGCGATCGATCCCACCGACGAACACTCCCAGGGAAGTGTTACGCGGTATGAACATGGATACGATTTGGCTACCGAGAACCCACAGCAACGCAACAAAGAACTCAGATCGTCGCTGTTCGGTTCCCATGGGGCGTTCGCCCACGAACATACCGGCGACAAAGCTCATCGCCACATCTGCAACGTAAAACATGACATTGAAAGGCGTGCCGTACAAACGACCGTATGTCGCGATGACGGCGGCGCGGTAGAGAACGTTTCTGCGCGTGAAGCGGACCGACTGTTCAGGGGTAGGCCCAGGGCGGTCCTTGGGGTACACGGTAGAGCCGATGAGATATGTGGGTATCCCAGTTGCTGCTATGAGAAGCAACATTTCGTTAATTTGGAGGCCAAGACTTTGCGCTACGCTTGGAGCGTATAGGATGACCAAGCCGCTCGTGATCAGGGGGGCGTATACATGGACGTATTTGCGCCATCCTGGAATGACAGCATCGGCTTGGAAGTGGAGTGACGAAGGATCTGGATGCCCTCTCAGCAGGCTGGTGGCATCGTTGGGGTCCATGACGAACGGAGGCGGGCAGGACAACCAACTTCGGTATGCGGTGGGATTGGGTATGTGAGCATGCGGGCATGCTTTTTGCCCAGATTTTTGGAAAGCTTGATCCCCCCGGGGTGGGGGTAACCGCATCAGCCCTACCAACCACCTGTCTCCCTTGAAGCGTTTCATGTCTGCGCACAGCCCCGAAAACGACCTTGATCTGCACCCGTCATTAGTTCACGCCGAGTGGATGGACCCTTTACGGTGCGCGTTGTTACTTGCATTGGTATGACGCTGCACGGCCTTTTGGAATGCAAAGTCGTCAATATTTCTCATTGGATGCTCATCTGCTGGATATTCAAAATGAATGCCAGATTTTTCTAATATTGGGTATGCGCTTAGCGACTTGACCGCTGGAGCTGATAGTCTGATTCGATGCAGTCTTGGTCTATAGCCACCGCCTGCAGCGGCGAGATCCTTCATCGGCTCACCCTCTCCATGCAGCAAGACCATAGCCATAGGATCGTTCTTATGGCCATGCGGGCATGTGAAGCAGCCTGCTCCAAGACCAAGAATCGAAAATCGCGCATACTTGGAGACTTTTGGCGGGGGCACCTTGGTCGCGCGTTTGGCAGCGTGGCTATGCCGGGCATCGAAAATCGCTCACCGCTAACCACCCGCAGTTTAAACTCAACCATCACACCGGAGTAGCAACGATCCCACGCATTTGCTGCCGTGTGATGTGACCGTCACTTTCTTTGACAGTACACGGTTGCCGCACGGTATTCAGCCATGCCGAATGCGTTGAGGCATTTGTGCGTCCAATCATGCCTGGCAGTCCGTAGCCACGGTTGGAGGTTGTCATCCGGGTTGCTGGTACGCGGCCATGCTCCTTTTCACTTGTAGTCATCTGGCGGCTCGACAAGGGTGCCAAGGCAAGCGCCTGTAGCGATCATGTAGCTGCTTTGTCGGGGCGACTGATAAAGGTCAAGTTATGCCATCATCACTGATATAAAACGGGCTCCTCAGTCAATTGACCGAGATACCCTGCCTGTCTGAACGCGTCCTCTTTCTTCCTCCCTCCATTGTCCCTCAAGAGCCTCTTGTCCCCATTGTGCTCATTCAAATGGACCAAGAAGAGAAAGGACTACCCCGTGTTCGCTTTGGGGATGTCAACGCCCCAGATGAGGAGGAGAAATTCGTAGCTCATGAGCGACGCCATGAGCGGAATCTGTCAAGACGATCCAGTGTCGGCAGCCTGTCAATCCGCAGCGCTGGAGGAGCCCGTACGGTTCAGCCAGAGACTGCCTTGCCCATCGCCTATCGCACACTGTCTATTGAAGTCGATGAACGCCAGCTCCAAAAACAGGCCGAAACCAAAAAGGCCAAGGAGAAGGCAGCTATTGGTGATTATGCCTTTTGCGAATATTTCGCACAAGATATGCTGACCCCTTTATACAGATGTTGCTGGTCTAGAATGGCATACTCTTGCTATCGACGAGCTGTGCCGTCGTCTGTCCGTAAGCACTGAACGTGGTCTCAACGAAGATGACGTTAGACGTCTCAGAAACGAATACGGTCCAAACAAGATAACCCCTCCGCCCTCTGGACTTCTCGGAAAGCTGGTTGGCTACTTTTTTGGAGGATTTGGAAGCATTCTGATCATTGCTGGAATCTTGGTCTTTATTTCCTGGAAGCCCCTGGGTACACCTCCAGCACCTGCAAACTTGGCCCTTGCCTGTGTGTTGATTGCCGTTTGGCTCATTCAAGCTGCATTCAATGCGTGGCAAGATTGGTCGACGAGCAAAGTCATGGCTTCCATTGGCACCATGCTTCCCGATCAGTGTATCGTGATCCGTGGTGGATCGCACACCAGCATCTCAGCCCAAGATTTGGTACCTGGCGACATCATTGTCATCAAGCAAGGCAACAAGCTCCCCGCCGATGTCCGCTTCTGTGAAGTTTCCGGCGATGCCATGTTCGATCGTGCCATTCTCACAGGTACGCACAGTTTGTGTTATTCTTATTGCACAAAACTGACAGATTTTAGGTGAATCCGAGCCAGTCAATGCTACCGTCGACCGAACCGAAGACAACTACCTGGAAACCAACAACATCGGTATGCAAGGAACACATTGCGTTTCTGGTAGCTGTATTGGTATTTGCGTGGCCACTGGTGACAATACCATCTTTGGACGCATTGCAAAGCTCACCTCGGATCCTAAGACTGGCATGACTCCACTTCAGAAGGAGATTCTGCGCTTTGTCCTCATCATTTCGCTCTTCATCTTTTGTGTTGTGGTTCTCATCATCGTTCTTTGGTAAGCGCATGGCCGGTTTAGAGCAATTTGCCTAGCCACTCACCGTTCGAAAAACCTTTGCTCACATTTCTCAGGGCTGCATGGTTGAGAAAGGCGCATCCGACATGGATCAACGTTCCCCAGCTTATCGTCAGCTGCGTTTCGGCAGCTGTAGCATTCATTCCTGAGGGTCTACCGATTGCACTTACTACGAGCTTGACAATTGTCGCGAACATGATGCGCAAGAACAAAATTCTCTGCAAGTCACTCAAGACCGTCGAAACACTGGGATCGGTATCTGTCATCTGCTCAGATAAAACCGGAACCCTGACTAAGAACAAGATGTTCGTAACCGATTTGTGTACTGCTGATAAGACCTACACTGTCGATGCGGCACTTGGGGAGATGGCAGCCTCTCAGTATGCAACGGATTCTGCCAAAAGCACCGTACCCAAGCCCCACGCTGTTGATCAACTACGCATCATCGGCGGTCTTTGCAACTCTGGCGAATTTGACGCTGCGACAATGCACCTTCCTATCGCTGATCGTACGATCAACGGCGACGCGACAGATCAAGCTATTCTTCGCCTGTCCGAGTCCTTTGGCCCAGTTGCCGAGCTGCGCAACCAGTGGAAGAAGACGTTCGAAATTGCCTTCAACAGCAAGAACAAGTTTATGGTCAGAATCATGGTCGCCGCCGATCAGCCTAACACGACTAACACTCCTGGGTATGTATAATGATCTCAACACTCTTGTACGCTCACTGACGTTCCCAGTACGCTCTTGATCAAGGGTGCCCCCGATATTCTCTTGCCCCGCTGCGAACTCGCTCTGAACGAGAAAGGAGAAGAGGTAGTCATCTCAGAATCTAAACGTGCCTGGATCGAGAGCGTCAAAGACAGCTGGTCGCGCCAGGGCAAGCGTGTCATTCTGCTTGCGCGCAAACCCACTGTGATTTCAGGCTCTACTGCTCAAGAGAAGGAAGTTCTTGCCTCCATCCGTGACGGACTTACCTTTGTGGGTATTGTTGGTATTGTCGACCCGCCTCGTGATGAGATTCCTGAGGTTGTACGCATCCTTCGCGGAGCTTCGATCCGAATTTTCATGGTCACTGGCGACTTCAAGCTTACGGCACAAGCAATCGCTGAAGAGTGCGGCATCATCTCAAACTCGGCTATAGTTGACGACATCAGCGCTCTAGACAGATATGGTGAAGCCATTGGCAAGACAAAGCAGGCCATCGTCTTGAGCGGTCCGGAGCTCATTACTTTGAACGATAATCAGTGGAATCAACTTTGCGCTTACCAGGAAATTGTATTTGCTCGGACAACGCCTGAGCAGAAGCTTCGTATCGTCAAGGAGTTCCAGGCTCGAGAGAATATCGTCGGCATGACTGGTGACGGTGTCAACGATGCACCATCGCTCAAGGCGGCCGATATTGGTATCGCCATGGGCGGTGGCTCTGATATCGCCATTGAAGCCGCTGACATGGTTCTCCTCGACTCGTTTGCCGCCATCGTCGAAGCTGTCAAATACGGACGTCTTGTTTTCGACAATCTCAAGAAGACCATTGTTTACTTGCTACCAGCTGGTAGTTTCAGTGAGCTGTGGCCTGTCGTTACCAACGTCGTGTTTGGTATTCCGCAGATCCTGTCTTCTTTCCTCATGGTAAGTACACATTTAGCAGTACGCCGAGAATGGAAGCTAATATTGCGCAGATTATCATCTGCTGTCTCACTGATTGTGCAGCTGCCGTAACGCTTGCATACGAGAAACCGGAAGCCGATGTCCTGCTCCGTCCTCCCCGCAACATGAAGAAGGACAAGCTTGTCAACGCTCGCCTCATCCTCCACGCTTATTTCTTCGTTGGTCTTCTACAATGTTTCCTGGCATACACTATGGCTTTCTGGTGGATTCAGCGTCAAGGCGTTCCATTTACGGCCATGTGGCTGAAATTCGGAAACTACGACCCACAGTATAGTACGGATCGCATCAACGAACTCACAAACCAGGGATCTAGTATTTATTTCGTCACTCTAGTTGTCATGTGAGTAAAACGGCGAGAGAAACTTCACGATTGAGCTGACATGGATGACAGGCAATTATTCAACCTGCTTGCGACACGAACTAGACGCCTCAGCATCTTCCAGCAACCACCCATTTTGAACAAGGCCACTCAGGTATGCAACATGATTCCAGAACATTTTCATTTGCTAACATATAACCAGAACTTGTCTCTCTTCCCGGCCATGATTTTCGCTATTGTTGTTGCTTTCATTTTCCTCTACATTCCTTCTCTACAACGCGTTATTGCCACAACGGACGTTCCAGTTGAGCATTGGTTCCTTCCTGCTGCTTTTGGTTTGGGTTTGCTTCTACTTGATGAAGCTAGAAAGTATTGTGTGCGTACATGGCCAAAAGGCCCGCTTGCGAAGATGGCTTGGTAGATGATACCCTCGTCTTAGAGAAGACGAAATTGCATAGAGGGATTGTTTATGGTGGGCGGATGTTCTGATTATCTAGAGGCAGTTTGCCTAATGTATATTCTGAGAGAGCATAGCTCCAGCAGAGAATTTTCATATTTTTCATACGCATATTCACTGTGAGAAACTTAAATAACCCCAACCGCTGCTCTACATCTAGCGCCTCGAGACTTTAGTTCTACTCGATCTTCCACCACGTAACGGTCCCACATCGCAGTATGCAACATTGGAGAAATTGTACTACCTCCACCGCAATATACACAAACACGCAATCCCTGCTCTTGGCAATCCTAGGTGCGGCCCCACAATAGGTTTATGGCCACTCGCATGAAAAGGCGAAGTGCCGACGCATGCGTGCAAGGGATCCACGAGTTGCAATATGAAAGGTTTCCCAAAAGAAAGATGCAGATATTAACTTAGCCTGATTGGCATCGGCTGATCGCCTCCGCGGCATGATTGGTATGCCAAACAAGCGAGATTAAATTGATGTTACCTTGAAGGAAAGAGCCATCTACCTAGTGCAGCATGTGCGGATAATATGCCACGAGGCGAAGAGAGTATGTTCAGTCTGAGTAAAGCGTCTGTTTCATAGTGAAGTAAGCGAAGGACGCCCCGCGGGTTTCGGAAAACCTTGCTTCGACTTCATGCTTCGTTTACGTTCGCAAGGTTATCCTTGGACGATCAGTGGAGGCCATGTTAGACTTGAGACGTTCTTGTTGGCAAGGTTGATAGTTCTGTTCGACAGCAAAGCTTGGTCATTTCTTTTTCTTGTGGTCGGTAATCTACCAAATATCCTGTACCCATTATTGAAGGCAACACTGAGAGCCTAATGGCGTGTTCTAAATCGGAATTTCTATAGAGGACGTGCGATTCAGTTACCAGAAAAGGCTTGAAAAATAGCTTCTCCGTCGTTTTTCAACAATATGTCTTCGCCAATTGGTGACACATACCGCTCACCAAGCTCACGACGTATGCTAAGGGAGCCTGGAATCATCCCAAGTACGATGGCTCCATGTAAGCATCAGACTAAAACTTGCCATACTATACAACCAGTCTTACAATAAGCTGATGATCCTTCGTCCGAAAGATCCGGGTGTTATCAAGAGTCTAGGCATGCACAACATATGTATGGAGGGCAGAGGGGGTGGAGGCTCAGGTTCATGCTTTGTCTTCCTATGGATAGGTGCCCCACATGTCCCATCTTCTAAGGCGTATCCGGTTTTCTTGACATGTAACATGAGCCTGGCTTTTCACAATATGACATATTTCAAACGTCCAATATGGTGGAGTGTGGAATCTGGTGCAAGCATGCAGTGACGGAACCATATGCAAACGTGTGACATCGATGCTCGAGGGCTTGCAAGACTTCAGAAACTGCACATTCCAGCTGAGAAGAGATATTCTATCAAATGCTAGGAAATGATCGGCATAAGTGCTGTTGCCCCACGGTCGGAACAAAGTGCCCAGTCTCTTAGGGCAATGCCGTGGGTGGAGGTTCTGTCTGTGATATCAGGGAGGTAAACTACTGGCGGAAAATTGCTCAAGCTACACCCGAGGCACTGATACTCTCGTTGATCAGTGGGACAGTCAGATTTGATAATGAGCATCCAAACGCGCAATGATGTCTGGTAGGTTGTCTCCAGAGTTTGGTTGATCCACAGCCCATGGCGAGGCGTGACCAACGATACTGGAGGGAAACATTCAGCTATCCAATGGATACAATCACTTAGATTGGCCTAATATATCATATTGAGAATCGGTTGCAACTCTCCTGTGGCCCGGTGAGTACTCTTCTCACGTTCCTCACATCCACTTAGAGCCTATGTATCGTACTTATAAAAGAAATTTCGAAATACCTACCTTGTTTCCTACCCGTCGTACATCCTTTTGAAACCGTCTCTTTCTCTCATCATTTGCATTCTTGGTCCCAAAAACCAGGTCATGATGCGTTTGATTAACACAGCTATCACCCTTGTCGCTCTCGCCAATAATGCATTTGCACAGAACATGCTGCGATTTGCTTGCTCACAGCTTGTCGTTGAGCGAACGGATCCTCTTGTCAATCCAGGAATGAAATACACTCCACATTTGCACCAGATTGTAGGAGGCGACGCTTTCAACATCACTATGGACCCTTCGATCGACCTTGCAAAGACCTCTACATGTACGTCTTGCAGCTTTCTACAAGACAAGTCAAACTACTGGACAGCCGTCATGTTCTTCAAGGCTAAAAATGGTTCTTATATCCGTGTTCCCCAGGTAAGCAGGATATGGAAATGCCAAACAAGTGACAGTATCCCCTTATTAACCAAACAATTCAGATTGGAAACGGTGGGCCCCAAGGCAAACTCATCAATGACGGCGGCCTAGACGTCTACTACATCCCCAGCGGTAAGACTACAGCCTTTGCAAGAGGCTTCCGCATGCTCGCCGGCTCGGCAATGAACAAGGATCCCAACAAAGTTCAAAAGTCAAATATATGCCATCGCTGCTGGACCTCTGCTTCCGAAAACAATTTCGTCGGCGGCGCGCCGTGTACCGGCTCAGACACGGTTGAGATACCCAAAGATCCCAAGTGCAAGCTCATCCGCCAAACCATCATTTTCCCCGCTTGCTGGGATGGCAAGAATCTTGACTCCCCGGACCACCAGAGCCACGTTGCCTATGGCCAAGGGAGTGGAGCCACAGGCGGTGGTGCGTGTCCATCTACCCATCCAGTCAAGCTGCCACAGATCATGTACGAGCTCATGTGGGACGTGAGCAAATTTGCGGACCAGAGTCTCTGGCCGACCGATGGCTCTGATCCCTTTGTATACTCCATGAACATTGGGTACGTCTTCGCTTCAAACTCTTTCTTCTTTTCCGTATGACACATGAGCTGACTTTGACATGATAGCGGGTCTGCTGCTCACGGCGACTACGTCTTTGGCTGGGAAGGCGACTCGCTACAAAAGGCTATGGATAACGGATGCAATTTGAATAATCCATGCCCCAAAGCTGGGCTTACGGTTCAACAGCCCTCACAGTATAACGCTTGCAAGAAGAGGCAGCAGGCTCCTGAGCAAGTCGATGGGTGTAAGTTATTCACTCAACTGTTCCTACGTCTTCTCGCTCATCTCTTCTCATTTTGGTTGAACACGGAGAGTCTAACGACGAAGATAGGGCTCAAGTCTTTACCGCTGGGCGATATGGCTGTCCAGGCTTAGACACATGTGCTTGCCAGAAACGTTCAATAGCTTGGAGCTGTTACGGCCGATGCTCCAAAGCAGATGAAGTTGCAACTTGTGCACTTGAGTTAGGATCACGTTCGCTTGGGGCTGTAGTCAGAAGGGAGACATTAAATGTTAGTCGCTTTTGTACAAAAATCCGTGCCTTCATTTGAACCAAGAATAAGATGTGCTTTTTGAAATTCTGATGAGTGCGAAGAAGTATGAATAGTTGTTGCAGCCGAGATAGTTATGTTGGAGAGGAGCGAGGCCGAGTGAAAGACGCAGGTTCGATAGATATTGTAAGAACATAAGAATCACAGAAGAAATGTGAAAATCGCAGATTGAGGAATGTGAGTTGTCAGCAGTTATCCACAGTCACATTCTCAGACTTGCCTATTTAGGAAGGCTGCCTTATCCGCACGAGTGCAAATTGCAGAAAACTGCAAGACATTGCAGAATGTGAGATGTAATTTGCAATAGCGATCTACAGTCACATTTTCACACCTGCCTATTTAGGAAAGAAAGTGCAGTAGTTCCTTGATTGAGCCAAACTATAGTACTAGCAGCAAGAAGTCATCGCTCGTAAAACCCTCTTTTATCCGTACTTCAAACAACATGTCCACTGTCTTCTTCACACACTTCTCTCTACCGTCGCATTCTTTACTCCATTCTTCTGCAGCAGTGCCCCGAAATTCGCATTTGCACCCGCAGTAAAGTCGTGCGTGATGTAGTTATACACATCATGTACCGGAATGCTGGCAGAAGTCGAGCCAGAATTACTAACTTTGCTTTGCGAGCACGCAAAGGCCAGACGCTTACTGCCGCTGGGATCAATGTATACAGTTTCAGATGTGCTGTTAAACGAGGTGCAGCCGGTACATTTGACAGTGAATTGCCAGTGCGTGTTGTTGGATTTGTTGCCGGCGGAAAGGGGTGTGTACGTGGCCGATGTGTATTGCTGAGGGGCATAATGGCCGCTAGGTGATGATGATGTTAACGTTTTTCATTCGAAAGGCTTGATTGAGAGATAATATGGGAGTACCCACGTTGCCCAGCGTGAAGAGACAGTAGGCTTTTGTCCATTGGGATAGGATACTGTGAGTGGATTGCGAACCATGCTGCCGCCCCAGGCGAGTCCAACCCAGCCGAGGGACTTAGGCGCAATGACTTGAAGTACTACGTCGTAAGGCTCACCTGCAGGGATGTTGGCAGGTTGAGCTATGCGGTAAATGATGTTGCTAGTCAGCGTGGCTGCTGCCCTGGTTTCAGAGAAGGTGAAGCCAGTCTCTGGGTCCAAGTAGCTTACGGCACGCGGTGCTAATTTGGGTTCGTTTGATGCTGGCCATGCTTGAGCTGGTGTAACGTAAGTCAATTGACTAAGCAATCAAGTACCTGCTGCTCACCGAGGCCAAATAAAGCTACGAGAGAGGATATGAAGCGCATGTTGATCGTCTGGTCTTCTCTCACTGGAATTCAATAGCACAGTTAGTTATTCGCTACTGTAGATGCGAATCCTGCAACCGGTGCGATTAAAGTGATGGAAGTTATTTCGTGAGAAGGTCTCGAGCGAGATGATAACTTGATAAGAAGTTCGAGTGTGCGACGACGGCCTGCTATAATCGTTTTGATCCCGATTCACAATATGCGATATGCATGCACATGTGCAAAATGAACCAGGCTACCAGCAATTTTATCCAGGTCCGCCACGTATGACGGGTTTAACTATGGCTTGGACCCAGGATTCCAAGGCGATTGAAGCATGCGCCCTTGACAATAGGGAGCGTGTTTATTACCTTTACAGGCCTTTGATCACATGTCTTCACTGTTCGACTCTGCTCATATGACAAATATTCTAAATCGAGAAGTCAAAATTGCAGCATGAGGATTCTGTTCGGATTGGGAGTGGCCGGTTCATTTACTCATGTAATATACAGAATACTGGATAAAAACCCACGTGCCGGAAATGTGGACTGGCAGCCGAAAACCGACATACACTTGCAAAAGGTTGTTCAGAGCATACATTTGTCATAATCTGAGACTCGAGATGCTCTGGAGTACCGTGAACAAGAAGTGTCAGTAGAATGAACATAGAGGGCCGGAACATTGGTGCGAAACCGGGTGCAATCAACAGGCGTGATCATCGTGTGTTTTCTTCAATGGTCCAAATCGACATAATTCTAGTGTGAAATTACAGTCATCCTACAATAACCGGATACCACACCTTTTGCCTCCTAGAACATCTCCCCACATTTCGCGTGTGGGGCTCTACTCCCCCATGAACAGCTCGCGTAGCGTAATGTATCGCAGTACATAAATACCCTGGCCTACGAATTATATTAAGGCAATTTCGAGCGATCACTATAATCACTGCAGAGAGCGCAATATGAGACAACCTTCCATATCAAAATCTATCGGCCCCTCTCTGTGTGTTTTACGTACCATTTCTGTATTTCGAACTCAATGTAATAGAGCAAGAGTGGAGTTGGTGAAGGAATGTACATATATTTACATGTTTGAAGTCTTTTAAATTCGCAACATTGTGGATTGAATATAGCCACAAACGGACACAATGAATCATCTTGGTTCGCGTGTGCAAAAGTGTGGCACATCCCGGAGAGTCATCCTAACGCTTCGTGAACCTCTGTAGCTTTTGTGCAACCACACAGATAGCCCGCAGAATACTCATCTTGACTCGATGGGCGCCTCCATATCTCAGGAACCAAGATGCACCCGCAAGAATGGATGCAACACCGAGGCCAACAATTCCGTTCAGTACCTTGGCTTGATGTTGGGTAGCCTTTCGTACCTCGGAATACCGCATGTTGCTGAATGTCACTCGTGAGTATTGGGTAGCCCAGCCAGCGCTTGGAACATGGAGATACAATTGCTCCTCAACCCATTTTCTTAACAAGTACAACGGCTTCTTTACGTCGCTGGCCATCTCACGATAGTTGCCAAGAGCAAGGTCGTTTATAGTGTGCGCATCCGGGGTACGTTCTTTAGTGTATTCAATCAGTGCTTTGGATCGATCGCCGGGATATCTGTCGATACAATCGAACAAGACGCGGACATCTTCCAGCCCGGCATTCATTCCTTGGCCGTAAAATGGCACCATGGCGTGAGCAGCATCTCCCAAAATGACACCGGAATCACCATAGTGATACGGCGTGCATTTTATAGAGATCAAAGGCAGGTGCTCATTGGATTTGTATTGCTTGCGTAGGTCGTCCTCTGTAATGAGATCTGGCACTACACCCGGAAACTTTTTACCAAAATACTCGACGACCTTTCCAGAAGCGTCTAGCTCTTCAAACCCTTCTTTGCCCAAGAAAAGAGTAGCAGTAAACGACTTGTCAAGGTTCGGCAGGGCGATGAACATGGATTCATCTTGAGGCCAGATATGTAAGTAACCCGGAGGTATACGAAATTCGCCATCTGGCGAAGGAGGGACATGGAACTGGCACCAGAGCTTGTCAATGTACTCTTGATGGAAATACATTGGCACGAATTTCATGAGATGGTATCGCACAGCTGAGTGAGCACCATCTGCACCGATCATAAGATCAAAACTGATTTCGAACTCATCGCCCTGCTCTTGGGCAGAGTTGGGGCGATGTTCGAACCAGGCAATCTTTTTCCGGAAGTCTGCGCCCACCAGTTTGTGGTTGAAGATGAGCTTGACGTTGGGCATACTCTCCAAATGGTCAAGGAGAGCTTTGTTGAGACCAGTTCTGTCCATGGCTAGCAAGTTCTGGGACCGTCAGTACAGCACTGAGTGTGTGACACAACTGCGCTCACTCGTCCTCTGGCATCATATGCCTGCGGCTGGCGAACATATTCCCCGTTTTTTCTCACATGGATCATACGACCATGCATAGGGAAGGTCTGTGCGAGTACTGTATCAGCAAGATCGGATAGCCCCGTCTTGCGGAGGGAATGAATGCCACGCTCTGAGAGAGCGAGATTGATGGACTTTCCATGAATTATCGGATTGGTCTTGGAGTTCCGAAGATCTAGCCAGCGTTAGCATGAATGCATGTTAGAACCGAGATGGTTCATAGGCAAGATAAAGCTCACCTGCTCTTAGCTCATACACTTCAACCTCGAATCCACGCACGGCAGCATATAGAGCAGCTAGGGAGCCGACTGGCCCAGCTCCGACGACAACCAGTTTTTGCGTCATGGCAGTGTAAGGTGGAGTGAAAGAGGGGTGAAAAGCTGAACCAAATAGTGACGGGTCCCGTGATCAGAAGATGACATCCGCGGTAGAATGACGAAAGGGGAGAAACTTTGGAGCATGACGATTAGTTCAGCATCTGAAGTATGACTGGGTTGAAAATTATCGGACCACGGATAAGAGACCAAGGAGAGTCACCCAAGATAGCAAGGTACCGCTGGTGATGCACGTCAAATCCTAAACAGGTAAGCGCAGTTAAGCGGGCGAACCTTAGTAATCAGCAATCGGTCATCGGCGAATCTGGACCCTTGCAACGAATTCCGACCTTACGATGCGTCGTTGGGAGCGAGAGGAGCGTTCACCACTCAATTTTTGCGCCAATCCACACTTGCTGCACGAGGCACCACAGCGCGCTAAGGAAAGCATCGGCCCAGAAATTTGTGGGTGATTGCTACCTCTGCCACCACCCTCTCACACGACCACGCTCCGCGCACAGCATACATAATGGCTGCAGACGACGCCCCGCGCAAATGCTCAGGCCAGGACTGTGAAAATGACGCCAGCACCCTGCAGTGTCCAAACTGCCAAAAACTAGGGAAGGAGAGCTATTTCTGCTCGCAGGAGTGTTTCAAGCGCAACTGGGTATATACCGACATTGTTCGTCCAAGGCAGATCAGATAATCTAACTGCCGCATAGAGTGAGCACAAGAAGGTGCACAAGTCACAAAGTAGTATTCTCTCCAATATCTTCACGCCCAAAGTAGTTTCTCACCCGGATCCAGCCACTGGTCACTATAACCCATTCCCGACCTACCCATACACCGGGTCTCTTAGGCCCGTATACCCGCTGTCGCCGCGACGAGAAGTGCCCAAGCACATACGATTACCAGACTATGCCAAGGATGGAATCCCGCGGTCGGAACAAGTTTTTGTCAACAGGAACAAGATAACCATCTTGAACAAGGAGGAGCAAGATGCTATGCGCAAAGTTTGTCGATATGGGCGAGAAATATTGGACATTGCGGGCCGAGCCGCGAAGCCCGGCGTCACGACCGACTACATTGACGAAATTGTCCACAAGGCCACTATTGAACGCGACGTAAGGACGGCTGCAAAATGTGGTGGATTAGATCAGCTAACAGGTGCAGTCTTACCCGTCACCACTCAACTACTGCAACTTCCCAAAGTCCGTATGCACGTCGCTTAACGAGGTCATCTGCCACGGCATTCCCGATCAAAGAGTACTCAAAGATGGAGATATTCTCAACATTGACATCTCTGTCTACCACGGCGGTTTCCACGCGGACTTGAACGAGACTTACTATATTGGTGACAAGGCGCTGGCGAATCCAGACGCAGTACGGGTCACTGAGACTGCACGTGAATGCTTGGACAAGGCTATTGAGATTGCAAAGCCAGGAACGCTGTTCCGCGAATACGGCAATGTTATCGAGAAGCACGCAAAGAGCAAGAACTGCAGCGTAATCAGGACCTACTGTGGACACGGCGTCAACCAGCTTTTCCACTGCGCACCAAACGTTCCTCACTACGCCAAGAACAAGGCAGTTGGACAAGCGAAACCAGGAATGTGTTTCACCATCGAGCCTATGATCAGTATTGGCACACACCGAGACAAGACATGGCCGGACGACTGGACGAGTGTTACTCAGGATGGTTCGCTGACTGCGCAATTTGGTGGGTTCTGCCGAGGGTATTTCTTTTCATGTTTCCAGAAAACTGACGTAACACAGAACATACCCTGCTCGTAACAGAAGATGGTGTAGAGGTCTTGACCGCAAGGCTGCCGGATTCACCTGGAGGCCCTGTGCCAATGCCGGCCGCCACTAACAGCGAATCGAACGCAGAGACAAAGGCGGATTCTTGAGTGTACTTGAATAGAAATCAACAGAGCCATACGGGACGATGCATTTGGAATGACACTAAGAAAGCCGGCTGTGTACTAGTCGAGGTCCTGCAAGCTGTGGCGATAGTTTTATACTACTCCGGCTTTGGAATATGGGCACTAGTATGCGCCCTGTGAGCGTGACATTTTCTTCGACGAAACCAATTGTGGCAGCGTAGAGCTCATAACGCTCGCCCTTGATCACATGAGGCTCTGATCGGATCATGTTGGTCCGTCTGGGCTCTCGCACAAGCGAAGCGAAGGACGCTAATGGCCATGCGTGCTCTGTCCAGGGAAGCATCTCGGGCGTCTCCGCCTCAACGTCATCCAAGCACCTTTTTGTACTTGCACTTGAATCTGAGCCATCTGGTGATTACTGCTTGTCTGTGATTTGTCTTGTGTCGTCGCATGTCGCTCAGTTGTCCGTCATAACTTCGACGTCATAGCAACTTCCCTCCAGGCCCCGCACACAAGCTAAGCTTCCCGCGTCTAGCCCCGGCAGCCCGCAAACACACGACCGCATCCGAGCCTTGGGCATCTCTCGCACACTTGTTCAATCGCGTACACAGCTTCGGCCAGCAGAACAGCCTGTATCCTCGCACTCCCTCATACACCACAGTCGTGTCACGCCGCACAATCTACCGCCACAATGACTGGTGAAGCATGGTTGTACCTGTTGGCGGTGCTGATAAACGCCGTCAACCTGTTCCTTCAAGTCTTCTTTACCATCATGTACAGCGATCTGGAATGGTGAGTAGCATCTCCACGAAGCGTCCTCGCAAACAGACGATGGCGCACTCCCTTGTTGAGCACAGGCTAATTTTGCGCCAGCGACTACATCAACCCTATCGATCTCTGTAACCGTCTCAACACGTACATCATTCCCGAAGCCGCCGTTCACGCTTTCCTGACTTTCCTTTTCCTTATCAACGGATACTGGATGGCTTTGATCCTGAACCTGCCCCTCTTGGCATGGAACGGAAAGAAGTACGTGGCCGCAACCCCCTACACAATCATATTGACAGCGCTGATTCCGGCAGGATCTTTGAGAACCAGCACCTTTTGGATGCGACGGAAATCTTCAGGAAGCTTAATGTGCACAAGAAGGTACGATGGAACAGCTCAAACACCATGTGGCGCAGGTAGCTAACATGCACACAGGAATCGTTCATCAAGCTGGGTTTCCATCTGCTCATGTTCTTCTTCTACCTCTACAGCATGATCGTCGCTCTCATCCGCGACGAGTCTCATTAGGTGGGGATTATGCCGCTGGTCCTGATTGTAGTGGAGTTTGTAGCTATGTTGGTTGCAGCGAACTATGAAAAGCGATGTTGGCAAGCTAAGAAGAAGACGATGGGTAGGCATTGATATCCGGCTCGAGCAGCGAGCCACGCGTACGCATATTACTGAAGGGAAGACATGGTCATGTTGTTGGTCTCGTGTCTGGGGTGGCATTTTGGTGGCAGGTTTTGGAAGGAACAGTATTCACGAAAGAGATTCGGACGGCCTTGATGCGCTCATGTCGAAATGATAGCGATAGATTAGCTTATTGTAAAATGGATTACAGTTTCACATGCAGGGACCTTGTCGCCGAGAGAAGGCTTGGCGCGCTTAGTCATCCATATTTTGTGACGAGGTAGCTCTTCCAAGATTCCCTGTCGTTCACGAGCGCATGTCACCTATCCTCAACTTCCTCTCAGCGTAAATCCAAACGTTCAGCCGCACCTACATAACCTGCGCGACCGCGAATTCATCGTCGAAAAATCTGGTCATGGTTGGTGGAGGCTCTGGCAGAGTCCCAACCGGCTTCGCCGCAGAAACGTACATCAGCGACCACACATTTCGACAGGGCCAACGTTCGACTGAGAGCGGTGAGGGATCTAAAAAAAGGAAGCGCGAAGCCAAGGGCGATTCAAGCATCGTGAGTGGAGCTGGCGCATACAAAGGACCATGGGCAAAATATGAAGAGCAAAGGCCAGACGCGGCCTTTGACGATGAGTTTGGGTCGGATGTGGAAGTAGAGATAGTCTACGAGGAGGATGAACTTGTTGACAACTCTGCGACTGCATCCAAGAAGCTCGCGGGCACAGACTACCGCGATACCGAGACCGAGGGCGAAACGAGCGAATTCGTCGGAAGCCAACAATACGACTACCAAGGACGCTCCTACATGCACGTACCCACGGACCTCGACATCAAGCTCACTGGCGACTACGAACCCAAGAACTTTATACCGAAGAAGCTCATTCACACCTATAAATATCACACCAAGTCGATTACCCAAGTACGCTTCATACCAGACAGTGGTCATCTCCTCCTCTCTGCTTCAGCCGACTCGAAGATTGCGCTATGGGACGTGTACCATCAGCGAGAACTGTTACGAACGTATTCTGGACATACAAAGTCCGTTGTCGACATTGATTTCAATCCTACGGGCACGCAATTTGTCTCCGCCAGTTACGATCGCTACATGAAGCTGTGGGATACAGAGACTGGAAAGTGTCTGAACAAGTTCACCACTGGAAAGACACCGCACGTCGTCCGCATCAATCCAAGCACACCACACGAGTTCTTGGCGGGCATGAGCGACAAGAAGATCCTGCAGTATGACACAAGAAGCGGAGAAATGGTGCAGGAATACGACCACCATCTTGGGCCTGTCAACACCATTACCTTCTGCGACGAGAATCGCCGTTTCATCACAACGTCCGACGACAAGTCTCTTCGCGCATGGGAATACGGCATCCCTGTCCCAATCAAATTCATCGCCGAGCCGTACATGTTTTCCATGGTCCGCTCCTCCCCCCACCCGTCAGGCAAATACGTTGCTTTCCAATCGTCAGACAACCAGATTACAGTATACAGCTCGACAGACCGCTTCAGGCAGAATCGGAAAAAGAGCTACAGAGGACACAACGTGGCTGGATATGCACCTGATGTGGCGATTAGTCCTGACGGGCAATTCATCAGCTCTGGCGACAGCGGTGGTTTCATATGTTTCTGGGACTGGAAGACTTGTAAAATGTACCACAAGATTCCGGCTAGCGACGCGCCTGTCCTTGCAGTGCAGTGGCATCCAAGGGAGACATCAAAGGTCGTGGCTGGCGACCTTAACGGTGCGCTGAAATTGTACGATTAGGCCTGGCCTGCGAATGACATGTGCCATGAACGAGAGAAGGGGCATTATAGCGATACCCAATGCATTTAATAACAAGATCGACTCCTAAGGACCTATTGCTGTGCTTCGGTACACTGCCCCTGCTTGTGCCTCGAATCAGCGAAGTGACCTGCTCCTGCAAGGAGAGATGTTGTGCGTCATTTTTTCGGTAGTTTGCCAGCTATGCGCTGGCGAACGTATGCGCATCTGCGCAATCGCAGCCACACGCTTCTGCCGACAGATCCAGCCAGCTACGAGTCAAGAATGACTCAGGCCCGCGTGAATGGCGTCAAGCCCGTGACACAGCCTTGAACGACTGCTTGCATGCAACCCCACTAAGCCCGGCTGCGCCTTTCGTTGTCCCTCCACGACGCCCTTTTCTCTGCCTTGTCTTGCTTATCTGCTCAATCGCCTTCTCTCAAACGTCATCGGAAACCACCGAAGAACACTTTTTGTTTCTTTTCCTTCCCCTGATACACTACGGTGAACTGTTCTAACGCTGATGCCTCCAGGCATCCGTGTTCTAAGCCCCCCACGCACACACCATACCCTCTTTGGCACACCGGCGGCCTCCCACGTTCACCAGAGTCACCTTTTTCTTTTCCCCATATGCCCAATTCGGATTACTGAAGCCTGGAAATGCAAAGGACGTCACTGGACTACGCGTTGCCACCCGTTTCGTTGAGACCTTGCCATGGGCCTTTTTGCTTACCGTGCCTTACAGCAGTACCTGGAGCCAGCCAAGCCGTTACGCGGCTCGAGTACTCGACAACTGATCTGGTGGTTTCCTTCGGCGCATCTGCGCACGCGCACACATATGATGACTCCTTTTCTTTCCCCAGAATGGGACACCGAAGATTGTAGCCTAGTCGCTAACTTGTTTTCCTTCTGTGCGTTCTCCGGTGCCTCAGGACACGGTCGATCGGCCCAGAAAAACGACATAGCCACGCCGCGTGAATCATCCCTCCAGAGGGCGTAGAGGGCGCAACCATTCACCCAGAGCCCAGAACCCAGCCAAGCTAGATCATCAGGCAACGATAAAGGAATTTTCCGGTGGGTGCAAGAAAGAAATTACCGGTTCGAGTAATTACAGGTTATGTTAGTGGTGAGTTTAATGGCGGCCTCAGGTCGGTTGTCTGCCTGGAATAAATAGTCGCGTCGAGTGAATACTTTGTATCCTTTCTCTCTACCATACTCAACTCAAATCAAGTCTTCCTACAATCATACACACCACAGTCCGCAAAAGTCAAAACCATACCGCTTCTCGTGTCCAATCTTGAATCAAACACCAGACACACTCACATCCACACATCCACATACCACCCTACGATATATCACATAGTCTTCCCAGCGCCACCAACACCAGCCACCGCAACCATGTCCTCGTCATACTCGTACTCATCCTACACCCCTCAAAAGGGCACTTCGTACTCGCGCCCTTCCACCTCTTCAACCAGTAAGCCTTCTCCTCGATCCCAGCCAAATCCCCCTCCCTTCTAACGCCACCACCAGCATACTCGACCACGTCCTCATCGTCGTCTTCAACATACCAAAGCCTCTACACACAATCCGCCAACAGCGCCTCCTCGCGCTCCAAACGATACAGCAAGCCGCCAGTCATTCACAACGGAGGCGGCCAGATAAACGACCCTAACACGTCGACTTCGGCCCCGAATGGAGGCTACTACAACTAAGCTGTAGTCGTTGTCATGGGATATCTGTTTTCGTTTTGGAGTGTGTAAGAATAAAGGAATGAGGAATCATATGGAATTGGCATATGGAGTTTAAGGAGTTTTCGGGGTTTTTTTGTCTCACTTTTGATTGGATGGATGGATATTGGCATGCATGTCAGATAAGAATTGGCTGTTTGCTTGGAACACTTTGATGGACAAAGATGGGGGAGTTTTCATGTTACGGTTGTTCTTGTTGGTTGCTAGAACCGGTGGTCGGGTTGAGAGATTACATTGTTCTGGTTAAGAATTTTGGTTGATCTTTCCCCTTACGAATGGCAAAAAAACATTGTCGCCGAGTGTTTTATGTATATTAGAATCAATCTTGTTCGTACGTCTGTTGAGTTCACCAAAATTGCTGCATCTACGTACTTCACCTTGTATCCCACCTTGAACACGCTTGCCCACATACTTTCAACGCAAACCAGATAATCCTTAGAGTATCTTCATCCACCTACCTCCCCACAGCTCCATACCACCCCATCCCGAGCACCGCCCCAAACAGAATTGCCATTGCTGGCGGCACTCCAAACCAAGCGGTCTCGGCATAGGCCAGCGCAGCAACCACAACCCACCACGGCTCATCAGCCAGACTCTTGCCATTCGCACTATCCGGCGTCAGGTACCCAATCTCCCAAAGCCTATACACAGCCGTAAACACCAGCCCCACAGCCGTAGCATTGATCCCTTTCAACAAGCTCAAAACATATGGCTTAGTCCTAAGTACCTGCCAGAACGACTGCACACCAACAGCCAAAACAATGCCGGGGAAAAAGATACCGACAAAAGCCAACAAAGCGCCGACGACGGTTGGCGTAGTAGACGCGATACCCGACGACGAAGAGACGGCAAGCGCACCAAGGTAGACGGCGAAGTTGAAGTTCGGGCCTGGAAAGGCCTGGATGATGGCGAGGCCGAGCAGGAAATCGCGCGGGTTTACCCACCCGGGTTCGACGACGTAAGACCTCAGCAATGGAATCACGACAGGTCCGCCGCCGAAGATGATAGTGCCGGCGAGGTACATGTTGGAGAAGAGGGCGAAGGGGCGAGGGATCGAGTTGAGTGTACCGCGGAGGACCATGACGACGATGAAAGAGATTGTGAAGCCGATGATGAGTGTAGCCCCAAGCTTGACGGATATGATGTGTGTTTTGAGGTCTGCTACCGGAGGCTCTGATACATGCCTTGCAGGTTCATTCGTGGCAAAGTGGTCCATAGGCTGGTTTGCAGCGGGATCATCTCGTGAAGACGTAGCATCGTCTACTACTGAGCTTCCTGCCTGTGGCCTCCTCTTGACAGCTTGAGGACGCGCAAGTTGCACAGGAGGGGTCTGCTGTGCTTCTTCATGCTGAATCTCTTCCTCGGCATCTCCGTGCTCGTTTCGTGCTCGCCGTCGTCGAATCTGATATCTCGCCTTTGCCTTACCAACCCATCTCATGAGCCAAACATCCCAAAGGACAGTCACCATGCCTCCGCAGACAATCAGCGTGGGGAAGTACCACAACGCGTTATAGCATAGTCCTGCACATGCACCAAAGATGACCAGGATCCTGGTTAGTTTGTCCTTGATTGCTTTCTCGGCCAGTTGCACGGCAGCCAGTGCAATGATGCCAACGGTACTAGCGTTGAGACCAGAAAGCAATGCATACACGATAGGAGGAAGACGCTCAGGCATGTTCTGTACGCCGAGGGAAAGTGCATACATGCCAATTGCACCAGGGAGGCTCCAGAGCATAAAGGCGAAGATGGCAGGGAACACACCAGCGTGTAGAAGAGCAATGCAAAAGCACATCTTTGTCGATGCAGGGCCAGGGAGGGCTTGACATATCGCGAAGAGCTCTTGATACTTGGATATCACTGTTAGCCAGAGATCGATTTTCCTCCTCATGCTTCCATCTCTTGGCTGTACGATTATCGTCTTTCCTACTACTATCTCTCTTCTAAGAAGGGCATACGGAAAAAGAAGGGTACGCTTACAGCTTGCTCATCCAGCCACTTCTTACCAACATCACCTGTTCTTCCTCCCTTGCCCTCGACAAAACGACGGTGCAGAATCTGGAAATGCACAGGCGGTCCCCCAAACGCCGTGAATCCCAAGTCCCACATTCTTAGAAATACATCGAGAAGACGCCCTGGGAGCTTGTCGGTGTTGGCTTGGAGATCCGTTGAGAGGGTCACAGATGGTGGCGAGGATAGGCGCGAGCGCCTGAGCGAGCCTATGAGGGATTGAAGCGACATGGGAACTGCGAGGTCATGGGTTGTGGATGATACGTGTCAGTCAGAACTCGAAAGCTATCCTTAAGTTCACGATGGTCTTCGCTCAACCCCAAGCGGTTGACTTTGCAATGAGCGAGCGCCAAGCTCCTGGACTAGAACTGCGATCATGGCGCAATCAGTCCGGACCAATCACTACACCCATGTGTTTTGCATATCTAGTGCTTTGCTTCGGGAAAAACAGGTCAAGGACTAGCAACTGCGGACGCGGGCTTGGTCATGCAATTGGCCTAAGCGAGCATGTCACTGTAAACTTATGATTGGTTGTTTGAGTCTTCCCTCATTAGCATAAAATATCGCACCATCGATGAACGATATATGCAGTGACAGTCACGTGCACAGGCACAACAAGGAGGCTGGAGAGAAAGTGGAGCTGTGGGGCCCATTGAGGCTACTTAGCGCTCCAGCTCCTTGTACCGCCAACATTGCTTCGTCTCATCATCACGCCACAGCAAAACGATCGAGTATCTTATGATGTTTTACATTCGTTATTGAATCCTCACATGATTCGTCGTGGTCAATCCCAAGGATTCCCGACATGCTTCAGATGATCGTCCAGATCTCTGTTCTACCCGACCCGTAAAAACGCCTTCGTTTGTTGCTCTGAGCTGCAGCTCAGACGTCAATTGCATCGACCGTAACGCCCTTAACCCAAGTATACTGCATAACGCGAGCGACTTCCAAAGCCGACTCGTGAGATGCGAGAGAACCCACCAAGTACAAGCTGGCGTCGAGACCAGCAGTGACACCGCCAGTGGTAATGACACGCATACCACCGAGAGGCATGGAAGCACGCCTAGCGATAGACTCACGGCGACGAGAGTCACGCCAGGCGTTGCTGCCCTTGCGAGCGATCGACTTCCTACGAGCGTGGCCCATGTTGGTGCCTTCAGGCTCGACCGGTTCTGCGCGAGACTTTTTGATAATATACCTGTAATGGTTTAGTTGGTGGCAGGGCAAACCGGCTTGTGCTGGACTCACGGGTTCTCCTCAGGGTTTTCGCCCAGATCGAAGCGAGCGTTGTTGACTACGTATCGCTCCTCCATGACGTCGGTACGCATGGACATGTCACGCCTAGCCGCGTCTTGACAGATGGTCTCGAGGCGGACGTAGTAGTCTGGATGGGTTGTAGCAGCGAGGCCCTCGAGCATGCCTTGCTGAGCAAGGAGCAGGGCACCCACATCGATAGCGAGGATGGTGCGCTCTTTGACAGGGTTCTTCTCCTGAAGCTCGACATATTTGGTGAGTAGGTTCAAAGGCTCAGACTTGTTCTTGAGCACCTCAAACACACCCTCACCACCGGGGACGATGATGACGTCGAAGTCCTCGAGCTCGTTGTTGGCGTCCTGAGCCACTGAGTTAGTATGGCTATTGTAGCATCCTGCAGGGAGCTACATACCTCGTAGTCCATGTCGGCCTTGATGGTGAGACCCTGGACAGAGGTCATTGCTGCTGCCGTGCCGACGAACTGGCATTCGAAGGCCTTGCTAGCTGCAGGACGTCAGCAAACGACCAATTGACCCACGATAGCTCGGCCGGCATTGAACTGAGTAGAGCGAGTAGATGTTTGCTTACTGGGGTCTTTGAGGTCCTGGAGGGAGCGGCTGAGCACCTCCAGGGGGCCGGCCACGTCGAGCGTATTGTACTTGTCGAAGAGAGCAAACAACACCTTGACCTGCTCGACGCGGCCATCGGTGTTGTCTGCAACTGCACTCATCTTGAATGATTAGATGTGATTGGGATGGAATGGATTGGGTGGTTTGAGAGATGGAGCATGAAAGGTGTGTGAAGAAGAGAGGAAGCAGAGGGCAAGGGCGAAACTCTTTCAGCCGAGAGGGGTAGCTGCCCTCGATCTCGTGAGCACCGCGTCACTGTCTGTCGAGTCCCTTCCCCAGATATGCAACCCCGCATGGCACGGACCGCAGAATGGCCGCAAGAGGCCTAGTCGAGCGGGGCTGCAGGGCGATCCGAAGAGTGAGCCACTGAACGCGTGCACAGCACCAGCCATTGTTCGCGTGCCTGGGAACCCCCGGCAGAATCCTGGGTGCTGGACGATGGCAAGCATCTCAATATCTTGTTCTGCAATGTATAAAACAGTCCAGTTGTGCAATGGCATCGGCCGTCAGCCAGCGCGTGGACATTCATTCGACAATTGTGCACAGACCATCCGTTCACAGCTTGCTCGCTTCACGGGACGACTAGTTACAAGAAGATAGAAGAGCACTCATGCATATAAAACCCCATTTTCTATCAGTATGGGAGGATATAACACACCAATATAGGACCGATCCCTTCGTTTACGTCCTCAATGTCAGCGAGAAAGGCTAAGATTAGACTGCCATCCAATTGCAACTTTCCGGTAAAGAGGCACACCAAACTGGATCTCGGTTATTAGGGTAAACCTTACGCAGATTTAATACAAGCATGAGGGCTTGAGAGGCTGTTGGGCCGAATCAACCATGCTGTACGTAGAGCCCCGGCGAGATGCTTACAAGAGAAGGATGTTCACATATAAACTTTATCTGGATTTCCACGTCAAAAAAAAAGAAAGATAAGTCAGACTCATACGTGAACATGAATCGGTAGCTATCAGCAACAGCTCCCTCTGATATGTGCAGACTGGTTGCTGAGTAATGTGAGTAATGATATCGTGGTGCTCGGCCTAGTGGGGACGCGCACGGACGCGCATCATGGCGCGACATCGCCGAAAGTAACAGTCTTGACAACCCCAACCGCAACATGGCGGCAGCAACAGACACTGACGCGTCGCTGACGGACCATCCAAGGCAGTCGTCGCCTTCATCTTCAGGGACGGCAACGGGCGCTGCCAAGGCGCAAAAGAAACCACCGCCAGAGACAACCGAAAGCCTATGGCTGCGACGATGGTCAATTGTCTCCTTTTGGGCCGTTGTCCTATTCTTGGGATTTCCAATATGGCTCAAGACTACAGCCATCTATCGGGCAGAATTGCCGCTGCAGGAAATGACCGACTGGGCTGAGGCCAAGGTACGACTTCTGCTGTGCGCATCCATGACCCGCGACGCAAGTTGACACGATTGCAGGTTTGCAAGCCAGTCTTCCCTTTGCGCATAGCCGTCGAGGCCCCAATTCCCTCGCCTGACGCGCAGCACCTCATCCGCACCACTCAGCATGCTCTCGACGATATCAACGACTTCTCAGCACACCATCTCCGTCTGATGCTCGCCGATCCGCCGTTCCAACCGAATGCTTCGCAACAAGTAATCCGTGACGGAACGAGCGTCCCTAGTGACGATGAGGACATAGTTCTGGTCGTCCGGCTGATACCCGTTGAAACTGGCACAACGCCCCGCTCGCACCTGCAGCCCTACTCAGCTACCCTGGACGTATACTACTCGCCAAACCAGATCCCTCCACAATCCTCGACCGGCTCGAGTCTGGCCACCTTTCTCGCCCAAGAATTACACAACATCTTTGCTGAAGAACAGGCTCAGTTGGCCCACGTACTCTCGGCTTTCTCCGACGCACATGCTGCCAAGATCAAGGCTCTCTCCCCCGAAACGTCAGCAGAGCTCCAGCGCCAATCCACTCGCGCTCTCAAGTACGCCCCCACATACCATTTGACCTTTTCCCTCTTCAGCCCATCATATGCGCCCTCAAAATGGGACATTGAACCAGCACTTGAGAAATACATGAGCTCTCTTCTTGATGCACTCTCGGCCATCAGCAACTTTACCGTCGACACCCAAGTCCAGCTCTATGCTACCTATACGCCCTCCATCCGGCAGCCTGAGTACGACGAGGAAAGAAAGGCATGGACGCTTCGCAAAGAAGATTTGAGCGGATTCGTAAACGCCGCAGAATGGCCCCTAAGCCCTAGCATCGGCGAGGGACCAACAGTCAACTTCATCCTCTACGTTCCAGACCGCACGCAGTCTCCACTATTGATAAGAGAGAACAGCGGCAATAGCTGGTTGATTCCACAATGGGGTGGTGTGCACATCTTGAACCTGGAGAGTGAGTCAGACACGCCGTCACATCTCACTGCAGAAATGCTCGCACCAGCAATGCACACTTTTTCCAATCAGCTCATCTCGCTGTTCGGTCTACCCCAAAGCCCAGCATCACTTCCTCTGCGCATTTCAACCTTGGAACGCGTACGAGCCGCTTCACTTATCTTCTCTGCGTCTTCTACTCTGGGTGCTTTGGCTCAAGTATATCAGAAACTTCCTTCTATACCAGTCCCCGATAACGTGGCCCAATCTACACATCACACCATCGACCATCTGCAGAAGGCTTGCGACTATCTTCGGGACGGCCGATTTCCAAGCGCGTTAGAACATGCCCGGGCTGCAGAAGTAGAGGCTGAAAAAGCCTTCTTTGAGCGCTCCATGGTTGGCCAAGTTTACTTCCCAGATGAGCATAAAGTTGCTGTGTACCTACCCTTGTTAGGTCCAATCACGGTCCCTCTTGTAATGGCTGCACTGAAAGAACTGAAATCAGCACTAAGGCGAGCTTGATATGAGTGCTCGAATGCGCCTCGCGCTAGATCTGGCTGGGACAAGACACCGACGCTTCGTTGTCCTCCAGGCCCACAGGACTATGCATTTACACCATATCCGCTTCTCGCCCAGAGGCGCAAGCTTCGTATTGCAGGAATGTCCTGGGTAGTACACTCCAAATTCATCAACGACCAACTGAGAATCTTGTATATACAGGATGTGTGTCTAAAGATGGAAACCTAGCATACAATCCTAACGCCACACATATCTATTCCCGAGATACAACTCTATGCCCTGCTCCGGTTCCACGACCCCGCTGCGGGGTAGTGGAGCCTACTAGTGCTCAGTGGCTGCGTTCTTGGCTAATACGCCCACCACGTAAAAGTCGATCAATCAATACTAGTATACCATGTGCTTCCGTAGCACCGGCTCCTTGTCCTCGGTACATGTGTGATTCTGCTTATAAATTCCGTGTCTTGACCCGTGCTTGTGTACTTCTTCACCTCATACTCTATTGATAAATAATATCGTCAAGATGTCACTCAATTCGCAGAGCGTACAAAACATTAAGAGCACGTTGGACAGCTTTGTCAAGGATGGCTCACCAGGCCTCGTCTTTCACGCTATCGACAAGTCGGGCAAAACACTGGTCGAGCATGCCTCAGGCACCGTCGGAGTAGATTCTGACCAGCCCATGGATGCACAATCAACCATGTTCTGGATTGCTTCCTGCACCAAACTTGTCACAGTCATTGCGGTGTTGCAGCTTGTTGAACAGAACAAGATACCTCTAGATGACGCCGAGTTTGTGAAGAAGATTGCCCCAGAGCTTGCTGAAAAGAAAGTATACCCCGACGGTGTCAATGGCGTGGATAAAGAGAAGGATATCACCATGCGTATGCTGCTGAGCCACACAGCGGGATTTGGGTACAGATTTGCCGATCCAAGAATCAAAGCGGATGGTATTGAAGGATCCCATGGAGACAAGAACGACTTTCTCGATGCAAAGCTGTTGAATCAGCCGGGCACCATGTTCGAATATGGTGTAAGTTCTGAGAATCATCGTAACATACACCAGTCACACAGGCAGCTAAGACGCAGCGCAGATCAACATCGACTGGGCAGGTATCATCCTCGAACGTGTAACTGGCCAAAAGCTAGGCGAATACTTTCAAGAACACATCTTCACGCCCCTTGACATCCCCGCCGACGGCGCCACCATGTTTCCGTCTCCCAGCGTGCAAAAGCACCTCGCTCGCATGCACCAGCGCGACCCATCTGGCACCCTCCGTGAAAACCCCCATCTGTATATCGGCCCACTCACCTGCCCACCCGAGAAGCAAAACGACTTTTTCCAATCTGGCGGCGCCGGCCTCTTCTCCAAGCCAAAAGAATACGTCAAGATACTCGCCGTCCTCCTGAACAACGGCACCAGTCCTCTTACGCACAAGCAGATTCTGAAAAAGGAAACCGTCGACCTCATGTGGGAGAACCAGATCCCTGATCAACCAGATTTCGGCCGTATGGATATTGCGCCTGCGAACCCGCTATTGATTAATGCAGGCAAGGACATGTATCCCCAGCCAGGCAATCCGCCTCAAGGATGGAGTTTTGCCGGCTTCCTTACCATTGCGCCGGGCCAGACGGGGCGTGGTGCAAACACGGTCTGGTGGATGGGACTGTGCAATTGTTTCTGGTGGATCGATCGGGAAAAGGGTGTTGCGGGCATGATTGCGGCGCAGGTACTGCCGAATGGAGATGGCAAGGTGATTCCAGCCTGGTTTATGGCTGAGAAAGGAGTTTACGAGGGCCTGGCGGCTTCTGCGTAGGACACTTGTACAAGGAGGGATCAATTAGATAAGAATCTAGAAATCTAAGGTCTGGGGTTCTATCTAATTATTCTTTGTGTGTGAATGAAGGTCTTTGCCTAGCACACTAGCAACACCTTCGTCATCCTGCATGCCTCCCCTCCCTTCCTTTTCCACGACATCAGCTAAGCCTTGAAATACGCCTGCGATTTCTCGAAACACATTGGCTTGCTCCCATCCCCCTTCACCTGCAAAACAGTCTCCTATCTGCCTCATTTCTTCCACCCACCGATACGCTTTGCCCGTGCATCCCACAACGTCTCGTTCGGCCTTGACCCGCGCGCTGGGATTATACAGATCCATGTACTCTTTCAGCTGGGGCAGAACACCAAGCGACGAGGCCGTGGTAAAAGATTGCAACGCCAGCGCTATGAAGCCTTTGCTCAGCGCAGCAAAACAGCATTTCAAGCCGCTGGCCGTGCCAATGGTCGGACTGATGTGTTTGGTGTTCAAGACGGAAGCAAGATGCGTACTCGGTAGGCTGTGCGGACCCGACAGCGGAACACTAGGACGCGACCAATCTGAGCCTGGGCTGGTGTCTGAGGTACTTGATTCTTTTGGGGCAGTAGCAGCAGTGGATGATGATATAGAAGGAGCAATGGGAGGATGCCCGATTATGCCGCCGTCAACAAAGCGCACGTCTTCTTTTGCTCGCTCTGCAAATAGAGCGTCGATTTGCCTTGCGGTTTCGGGACTGATGGCGTTCAAATCCAGATAGTATAACGGGTGCTTTTGCTCGCTCGAGGCGGCAGTGTTACTACTAGTACCTGTACTCTTTTGCTTCTCCAAGGCAGCAATGACACGTTGTGCTGTTGCGACTGCGTCGCGCGGCGGTACGATACTCAGGATGTAGTCTGCGTTTGCAACGAGCTCTTCGTCTGTTTCTAGGAGTTTGATGCCGATAGAGGCGGCGCGGTCTCGGGTTTCAGAACTTCGCCCGCTGATGTTGGTGATGATGGCGTAGTTGTGCGATTTCAGCAGCGAGGCGATGCCCAGGCCCATTTGGCCGATTGAGAGGATGGCTATGGTGGCATGAGGCTGTGCCATGGTGTGTGTAGTGTGACTGGGAAATGGGTGATTACAATGCTTGTGTTAGGAAGATGGTAGATGTAGTGGGGTACATGGTGGGGTTGATAAAGGATGACAGGATGCCTAACGGAGAGAGGTTAGTGAGACGTGGGGTTGTTGAAAGGGATGCATTTAGTCAGCTGTTGTATCTTGATGACATACGCTTTCGAGGTCAGAGGAGTTCTGCCTTGATCGATTCCATGTTGTTTGGTACAGACCTCAATGGGACGCCAGCACAGCGAGCAAACACGACTATCCTATCACCCCAGCAACATGTGTGATAGCGATTGGAAGTTGGATCGAGGTTCTGTCTTGTGTGACATGAGCGTTCAACTGACATGGACAAGTGAGGTTGCGTGTGGGGATGCTGGCGTTTGTGGCAGGCTACGAGCCACGTCAACATGGCACAACATGTGAACAGCAGGTGAAGCTCGAAGTCCTAGAAAAAAAAAAGTGAGAGAAACGCCTTCCTCATCTTCGCACAAAGGCATCACCATACATCATACAACAAACTCAAGACTCACTACAACTTTTTTTTTTTCAAATTACATCTCAACTTGAAAGCTCCAAACCATCAACACCACGAACATCATCATGGTCATCCCTCGCTCTGCCTTCATAGTCCTGCGCTTGGCGCAATTTATCTGCGCGGCCGTCGTCCTTGGACTGGCATCCTACCTCCTCCACCTGGCGTACACGCATAACATCGGCCCCTTCAATCGTCTCGTGTACAGCGCCATCATCGCGTCCACGTCGCTCATCGCATCTCTGATGTGGCTCATCACCAGCCTGGACTCGCACTTCACCCACATCGTTGCCGACCTTCTCTTCTGTGGCGCCTGGTTCGCGGTCTTTGGCCTACTCCAAGACTGGTATCAGGATGTCATGCAGTGTGGCAGCAAGTGGAACTGGGATCAGATGAGCCTGAAATATGGGCTATGCGGGAACTGGGACGCTATCCAGGCCTTCGCCTTTATAAGCGCCATCTTCTGGTTCGTCAGTTTCACCTTGGGTATCATGGCGCACAAGAAGAACAGTACGCCAGCTGCCGCTAGTGCTGGTGGTGGTGGAGCTGCTGCTCCAACGACGACAGGGTTAGTCGTCATAGTTGAAACTTGGACTGCGGAAGCTAATGATGTACAGACGGAAACGATGGTTTGGTCGCTCGCGCATCTAGCCTTATTCTAGATCACAAGTGTGCTTCTACTGCCGTCCCTAGCTGGGTTCATGCTTGGGTGGTGGGATTTGACGGAACACACATTGAGATGTCCAGTCGGTTAATAGTTTGCTTGAGATCTGCTATGAAATGCTTCCTTCAGCCAATCGGGAAAGTTCCTCGATTTGCTAGATGATGACAGCAACTTTGTAGAGGAATTAGCCATACTCCCTTGTGAGGAATGCGGGTGTGGTGAACATCACAAAGGCTAATTTGGAGGTATGGCGAGGAGCAGTTTCTTCTTCCATGCATGTAGCGAAGGATAAATAGGAAACAAAAGTGGTTCCTTATTCGTTCGGTTTTTCTTTTAGAAAATTCTTGGCGTCTGTTCTCTCGTGCCAAGTGCTTCGGTGTTTCACGGTGTCAGTTACACGCCGAACGTTCATTTGAACAAGGGGCAGTCTCGGGGTGGGCAGTTTCGCGACGGGGTATAACGTGTGAGCAATAGATTCCAACAATCCATCAATCAAAAGACATGAGGATATAATCTGCTCATGCAGTTAACTTGTAGGCTGCAGTAGACTTTGTCGACGTTACATAGTTCTATAGGTGATATTAGTGCAATAAACGC
Source organism: Curvularia eragrostidis (assembly GCA_020744315.1). Classification (NCBI taxonomy): domain Eukaryota; kingdom Fungi; phylum Ascomycota; class Dothideomycetes; order Pleosporales; family Pleosporaceae; genus Curvularia; species Curvularia eragrostidis. Next base: position 2,151 of record JAIRCK010000152.1, on the reverse strand, counting down.
CGAAAGTAACCCGAGAAATCTCATGATTGGGTGTTTCCATATGTACAGTATTAGATGAGAGCAGCTTGACGTCAGATCTAGACCAGACGTTTCACGACACGACAAAAACGGGCGGGAAACGCCCATCGGCAGTTAGCGTTTGCACGCATGTCGCTGCACGTAACAGTAATTGCCCCGAGGCACTAAAATGTCCTTCCCCGCACTCGGAACAATCTCGTAAGATCTTCCAGATCTGCCCGATACGCGATCCTCAATATCGAATATACTTTACCACCCGGACGGGTGACTTCAGCATACCCATCTTAGCCACCGGCCAAGCCTCGATTCCCTAGTTCATAAGACAGCCGTGTAAATTAAGCTGAGGCACTAGTGCACATGATTGACGAGGACTGCGATCGTGCGGCTTTCCCACCAAGAACCAAGCCATGACAGTGCTTGAGATGTCGTGTAGAGTCTGGTAGCGACTCTGTTGTATGCATCTACTTGTGCGTTGATTACCATTGATAGTATAAGTTCAAAGCAAACTAGATAGTTTTATGCTTGCGCATGAACAAGCGCGAATCCAGCTTCTGGGCATGCTCAATCTATGCAACCCTCAGATCTTTACCTGATCCATCATGCAACGGATGTTTCGACACCCACGGCCCCATTTACCCTCCAAGAGTAAGCCCGAGGAAGGAGAAAAAAAAGAATTCCTTGTGCGGCCTTGATTCTGATAGGGTGGGGCCCCGTGTTTGGACAGAACCCGGCTTGAAACATATTAATAAACAAGTGTTGAATGGGTATACGCGCGCTGTCATGGGGCGTGTCAACACATTGTACAATTGATTGCACAAGACATGCATCATCTATGTCCAGGATAAAATAAGGGATGTTGCTAGCAACAGTCCATATAAAACACCTCCTCTGCATTCCCTGAGTCAATACTCACATCGGCAATCACTTCTTCATTCCCTTCGATAGTCCATTTCTATACACAAAAGCCTGGTAGCCTTTTCTTCTCTCTTCCAACTCTCAAATATGAAGAACGCATTCAGCCTCGCCCTCGCGGCGCTCTCCATCGGCAGCGTCACTGCCTCACCTCTCCAGCTGGAGTCTCGCGTACGTTTCCTATGCACAAAATCTTGTGCCCAAAACCGTACCAATAACTAACCTTTACAACAGCAAGGCGGCAGCACCGATCCCTACACAGATTCCAGCCTCCCAGGCCACACCATCTACATGCCCAGCGGCACCCCTTCCGGCGGCAGCGGCAACTCAACCAAGTTCCCTGTACTTGTCTGGGGCAACGGCGCCTGCAGTACCGATGGCCGCTCCAACATCGCGCTGCTCAAGCACGTGGCTGCCAACGGCTTCATGGCCATTGCCGAGGGCGGGCTCTCCGGCGGGGGTTCTTCGAACGCGCAGACGATGAAGGCAGCCATTGACTGGATCACCAAGACAGCCGGCACGGGCAAGTATGCCAATGTAGACGCCAGCCGCCTCATGGCTGCGGGATTCTCGTGTGGCGGTGTTGAAGCCATGGATAACATCTTTGACGCTCGTGTCGACACCATTGGTGTCATCAGCTCGGGTCTGCTGTCCAACACCGATGCTGCTAAGAGGTGGAACAAGCCCGTTCTCTTTGTCCTCGGTGGCCAGGGCGATATCGCGTATGCCAACGTAAGTCATATCTCTTTCAGTTTTTAGAAGAAAAAGGCGGTGGTGTTTTGTTTTTAGACAGAAAGACACAGACAAAGCTAACATGCATTCTCAACAGGGCGAGCGCGACTACCGCAACATCCCCGCAGGCGTTCCCACATGGAAGGGCAACATTCCCGTTGGTCACGGTGGCACCCTCGGCGATGCCAACGGCGGTCGCTTCGGCAAGGCTATTCTCGCATGGATGCAATGGGTCCTCAAGGGCGACCAGCAGGGCGCTCAGTACCTCAAGTCCGGTTACTCGGCTGATGGCTGGCAGGTCCAGTCCAAGGACTTGGACAAGCTGAAGCCTTTGGCTAAGTAAAGAAAAAAACAGGGGGTCTAGTGCCAATCAGATCAGATGACATACGAGTTTGATGGGCATTTCTCATGATATGATTGAGTCTGTTGAGGAAAGGGGGGGGGGGGGGGGGGGGTGGGCCCGGTTTTTGTTTATTTTCGGTTTTTTTT
>JAIRCK010000151.1:0-42732 GCA_020744315.1 Curvularia eragrostidis | reverse complement strand
TGACGGCCTCGAAGACGAGCAGGGCGAGGTTGGCGAAGTTGGGGTGCGACGAGTGGCCGCCGAGGGCGTAGTTGTGTGAAGTCATGGCGACGAAGGACGAGGAGGGAGGTGGGAAACTGCGCAGGCGCAAGGCCGCTGGCGCAGAGAAGAAGGACATGATGCCTTTTGGGTGCTGACGAGCGCGGAGGCGCGGTGGAGGTGGAAACACTCGAGGTTTATCATGAAGCGTACCGTGTCTTGGCTGGGACGAGGTGGGCGTGGGCCATGGGCCATGGACGTCACGGCCGCGCGCGCGCCGGCGCCGAAGGAACCGCTTGGGGGGGCGTGTTTCGCCCGTCTGGGCCCTGCATGCCGCGGAAACACGGCGCCGTCGCTCATGGCGCCTGGGCGCAGCTGATAGCAGCGCGAACAACGGCCAACGAGCGAATCTTGTTGGGCCTAGGGCTGTCTGCGCCACAGTTGTGAGCGGACGCGCCCTGCGTGGCCATCATCGCCCTTCTGCGGGCTCATCGGCCCTTTGGCCTCAGCTGCTGCACGGGCGGCGGATGCGGATGCGCATTGCACGCTGCACACTGGCAATATTGCTTTCCCATGCCGCCCGCCTCGCCGGTGCCCAAAGTCGCCGCCGCCATGCCACGCCCGTCTGCGCTGTTGCTGTCGCCGCGCCTGGCACGCGCGGCCGTGTGCGTGTGCTGTGCTGTACTGTACTGTCCATGGCTGTTTGCCAGATGAAATCATATGTGCGTGCCCCTGTCTGCGTCTGCGTCGCTGGTCGCGGCGTGGGCGAGTGTCCAGAGCCTCCACGCTGGCGCCATTCTTGGTCTCTGCGCCATCACGTCACAGCGCGCGAACTTGCACGCTACAACCCACAACCACCACTCCTCCACCATACTCCTCCACCCCTACCACCGCCGCGACATCTCCTCCTGCGGTGCTGTCGCTGCTCTCCCTCGCTGTCCTCGCCCGCCTGAGCATCGCTATTCTTCCCGCCCTCTTTTGCACGTGCTGTGGCCCTCTGTACCCCGCCAATCCAAGGCCGTGACACTCGTCACCCCGTCGCCATGGCCGACTCCGATCCCTCCACCCCGGACGTCGAGGTGGATTCAGACACCGTCTTCGACAGCCCGTCGCCCTCGCCCGTGCCGTCGAGCCCTAACGCGGATGCCCCGTCGTCCCAAGACCCCTCCACTGAGCGCCCCGCGCCGCACAAAGCCTCCACGGCGGGCGCGACTGCCAACATGACATCTTCCTCTACGCCTCTGGGCAACATCAATGCCGCCAGAAACCCCCGTCCGCCCAATCCGCCCACCATTTCCAGCAGACAAAGCGGCCTCAACGTCTCCCAGGACATCCTGGAAAGAATACGAGCAGTACATCTCGGCCGCAAGGGCGCCCCGCCCACCGGCCTGCCTGGCAGAGGCCCTGCGCCTCAGAGCCCTGGCCCATCCCTCGATGGCCGCAATCCAATGTCCCCCCCAGGCGGCGGCGGTAACCCCGGAGGCGTCCCTGGCAACTTCCGCCTGCCCCCTAGACCGCCGACGACTAACTTTCAGTCGGCACCTGCTGTGCCTGGCCGTATGCCAGAGCCCAAGAAATCCATGGCTGAGCGACGTGGCATGAAGCTCCCTGGCGGGTTGCCTGGCAGCAGCCCTGCTCCTACTGCTGGCAGAAGGAACCCCGGCTTGACTCTCGGGCAAATGAACGGTGGCGACAAAGCCGACGACGCGCAACCACGCAAGCAGGAATCCCAGTTTGACCAGTTCTCGCAGTTCATCGACACCAAGACCGGCAGTCTGAAGTTTGCGGGCAAGGCCATACTCAACTCCGAGGGTGTACAGTTCGCCAGCGGAACCACATTCAACATCTCGCTCGATGAAGTCGACACGCTGGACGAGCTTGGCAAGGGAAATTATGGCACAGTATACAAGGTCAGGCATAGCAGACCCCGAATGCGAAAGCCCGGACAGGGTCTTGCAGGAAACAAGGCTCCGCCAGGTTCTCCCTCTCGCAAAAACTTCGACGAAGAATCAAGCCCTTCGAGTGCAAAGCCGCCCGCCGGCACCGGTATTGTCATGGCCATGAAGGAGATGAGACTTGAATTGGAAGACTCAAAGTTTGCGACCATCATTATGGAGCTGGACGTCCTCCATCGATGCAGGTCACCCTACATTGTTGACTTCTACGGCGCCTTCTTCCAAGAAGGAGCCGTGTACATTTGCATGGAGTTCATGGATGGAGGATCCATAGATAAGCTGTACGCCGACGGAGTGCCGGAAGGTGTACTGAGGAAGATCACCCTGGCAACCACCATGGGCCTGAAGTCATTGAAGGATGACCACAACATCATTCACCGCGACGTCAAGCCTACCAACATCCTAGTCAACACCAGGGGCGCGGTCAAGATTTGTGACTTTGGTGTCAGCGGCAACCTCGTGGCCAGCATTGCCAAAACCAATATCGGCTGCCAAAGCTACATGGCACCCGAGAGAATATCCTCGGGTGGCATTGCACAAGCAGGTGCCAATCCTGGAGGTGGTACTTACAGCGTGCAAAGCGACATTTGGAGTTTGGGATTGACCATTATCGAGTGTGCGCTCGGACAGTATCCTTATCCGCCAGAGACATACAACAACATCTTCAGTCAGCTCAGTGTAAGTGTGCCGAAGCACGTGGCTTTGTTTCCCCTCAAGTTCATGAGTTGATCACTAATTTTCTTTAGGCTATTGTTGATGGCGAGCCGCCGGATCTACCCGACGAAGGATACTCTGATGCGGCTAAGAACTTCGTACGGGGCTGTCTGAACAAAATCCCCAACCTACGACCAACCTACGCAATGCTACTCCAGCATGCATGGCTCGCCCCTCTTGCAAAGCCCGACACCATTGCAGAAGAGGAAGAAGAAGAGGTCGCTGCTGCGCAGGACGCTGCTCCAGAACAAGCTGCTGGCGACAAAGGACCAGCCGAAGCCATTGAAACGGTAGAAGATCAAGAAGTTGCCGACTGGGTTAAGGCTGCTCTTGAAAAGAGAAGAAGTGGCAAGATGAAGGGCGTTGAAAAGCCTGCATTGCACGCCGCGCCGCTGGATGCGGGTGTACAGAGTCCTTCGCACAATGGCACAAATGGCTCTGCTGCTACAGAGTCAGCAGAAGTTGCTGCGTAGATTGTCTGGAGGGCTGCTAAGCGATTGGGGTGTTGATGTTTCTCTCAAACACAAAAGCCAGACACACGAGGGTGTCGAGGCCCTGTATCTTTTTATTGAGCGCTTGTCGGCTCCTTTGCCTTTGTCAGGAAGAGAAGGCAGCATAATATGCCATCTTGTACACTTTCGGCGTTGTATTGGCGCATCACAGGAAATGATTGATATGATGCATTCCAGTTATGGCATTGAGCGTGGAAATCACATGCACCTAGCATAGCATACAGCTTATTCAGTTGGATTGGTATCGAAGATTTTGTGGTAGACGTGATGTCTGCGAACCAGATCTATTGCCAATTGTGTTTCATGGATCTTTTTGTTCTTGACAGGTTGCAGGTGTTGGTGATGGATTGTGTCCTGCCATATTCGATAAATCTCGGTTCATGCCATGCAACATTCATTGCAAGTACCTCTTCCTCGGACCTGATTCATCTGTCTGGATGTATGAAAAAAAAAACCCCCCTTTCCACATAATGGTACCGTCTGATGTGAACGTGACGTGAATGCGGTGCGCGCTGGCACGTGACGGTGAGGCCCCTGCTTAGCGCAATTGCGGCCGCCATGTGTCGTGGTGCGGCGGGAAAGAACACAGTGGTCGGAACAACGTCAAGAAGTGGCCACGACTTTCTTTCGTACGCCCCGCTCACGTCTTCCCCGTAATGCCACAGGCTTAGGATACAGTCTTCTTTTCCTTCGACCACTTCCAAAACTCGAGGCTACCCCGCGGTTTCTTTTTTATTCGTTCTCTCGCAATCCCTCCACTTGTCCCTAGGGACAGACATTAAACATGTCGGGCACCGACTATACATACGATGAGCAGGTATGGCTTGGATGCGCATTGGAAACAACTTGCCTCTAACAAGCTTGCAGGGCCAGTTCTTTCCCTACTTCATCCTCACCGTCACCACATTAGTTACTGTCCCCACTACAATATCATTTCTAAGGCCAAGTAAAGGTGCGCGCATATCGCTAGTGTTGCACTATGGCTATACTGACCTGTACCCAAAGAACTTGAGAATACTGGAGTGCGCATAGAATCCGACTTCACCCCCGAACATGCCGATCTCATCCAAGGACAACGAAAGAAGCAGAAGCGCTTGGAGAGGAGGATTAAGCGTGGTATTGTCATGGTGGGCGGTTGGGCACTGAACGCCGCCATGGTCTACCTCATCTTGGTCACTTCGTCGGTTGCACCTGAGATCTGGGATCCCTATAGGATTCTCGGAGTGTCCAGGGTAAGATTGTTCTGCCATGGCTCCTTTCTTCCCCAAACAATGATGCTAACACGCAACATAGAGCGCAGATGAGAAGGAAATCAAGAAACGCTACCGAAAACTCTCTCTTACTTTGCATCCTGACAAGGCTCGCGAGGACCCCGAAAAGAACATCACGATGCAGAGCATCAACGACCACTGGGTAGATGTCACCAAAGCCTTCAAGGCCCTTACTGATGAGGACATTCGCAACAACTTCCTTCAATACGGTCATCCTGACGGCAAACAAAGCTTCAGCATCGGCATCGCGCTACCGCAGTGGTTGGTCACCGAAGGCTCTGGCAAGTACGTCTTGCTGATCTATGCGCTCGCGCTCGGTGTCATTCTTCCCTACACAGTTGGCAAGTGGTGGTACGGAACTCAGAGATTGACCAAAGAGAAGGTGTTGGTTGCAAGTGCCGGCAACATCTTCCGTGACTACGACAATGACCAGGGCGACACGGGCGTCATATATGCGCTGAGCAGCGGAGAAGAATTCAATGAACTTCTTGCTGGACAGAAAGCAGAGAACGGCCTATCGAAACTGGAACAAAAAGTGCTTTCTGAGAACTCTGGATCCCTCATTCCACAAACACTCACACTGAAGGACCGCCAAAAGCTCGACGATCTGGAAGACAGCAGGAGACGCAAGGTGCTAACGTTGTTGTGGGCATATCTTGGTCGCGTTGAACTGGAAGACGAGACTCTTAATGAGGAGAAGTTCGCCGTTGCACCTATTGCGTTCCGACTAAACGAGGCTTACACTGCTATCGCATTGGCATACGGCAACACTGCAGCAGTACTCTCAGCATACAGGACTTCGCAAAACATCATTCAGGCTCTACGACCAGGATCCTCGCCCTTGGAACAGCTACCTTATTTCACACCCGCCGTTGCCAATGCCGCTGAAGCAGAACGATCGAGGACCCACCTTACCATTCAAGAGTTCATGCAAATGCCAGAAGATCAGCGCAAGACACGTCTTGTAAAGTCGGGCCTTCTCTCACAAGAACAGTACAACATATCCATGTCCATAGCTGCACAGATTCCCCGTTTCCATCTCGAAAAGGCCTTCTTTAAGGTTGTTGGCGAGCGATTTGTCACACCCAGCAGCTTGGTACAATTTGTGCTCAAGGGCCGCTTCATTCCTTGTGGAGCCACCAACGTTCCGGAGGTCAACCCGAAAGATCTTCTTGATATTGATCCTGCGGAAGGCGACGTCGCGGCGATTACCGGACGCAAGAACGACAGCTCTAGCGACAAGCCCATCCAACCCCCCCTCGCACACGCACCGTACTACGCCCGGGATCACGCACCAAGATGGCACGTGTTCCTTGCGGACAGTAAGCAAGGGCGCATTGCAGTACCTCCATTTACCTTTTCCACTTTTGATAAGCCTATCCTTGACGAGAGCGGCAAACCGACATACAACGTGCAGACACTCAAGATGCAATTTGGCGCTCCACCAGGCCCTGGCAGTTACACTTTCGTCATGCACCTGATTTGCGATAGTTACGTTGGCATGGACACCAAGATGGAAGTCACTTTGGTCGTAGAAGATGCCAGTAAAGCCGAGCAGGTTGAAGAGGAGGAAGAAATCAGCGAGCCAGATGAGGGTAGGTCTCTTCAATCCCGACAAGCCGAACACAGTTGCTTACATGTTACAGATTCTCTTGCTGGCCAGATGCGTCAAATGAAGACCGGTGGTGCACCATTGAAGAAGCGGAAACCAGCAACTGATGACTCCAGCGGTAGCGACACCGAGGGCGACGTAGAGTCTGAGAGCGAGACCGATACCGACACGGACTCGGATGAGGAGTAGGTTGTTTGGTCTTTCTTCTAGATGGGTTGTAATTCCCCGGGAATTTTTTTTATGTACAGGGCGAAGTAAGCAAAGTTGGAAGCGCAGAACGTACATGCTAGCGACGACAAAGGTGGTTGGCATTGATTTTCTTCCTTTCCCACTTGGCGGGGAGGGGCCCAGCTACCACTGCAAGGCATTTCCAGGCGTTTTGGGAGATAAAGAGGCAAACTCGCGACTTTAGGGATTACCGTTTTACTATGCTTCTTTTTTACTTTTCTGGATGAAGGTGTGTTTCTTATGCTAGGGAGAGAGAGGAGGGAGAGAAGGAGAGAGGGAGAGAGACCATCAGTGTGTAAAGATGATGTGTACATAAGTATATGAACTCCGTTCCGACTAAACTCTCAAATTCATGACACTGTTCAAGTTGGCTCTCTCTACTTCGTTTTTGGGTTTGGTTATCGGGGTGTGACTGCAATAAAAAGAATTGGGAAAGAGATTCACTCCTGCAAACTCCATCTAACCTTCGAGATCTTTCTTCTATTTTTTTTTCTTCTCCTTAAATCTATTGAGGCAAGCATCCAAATTGTGTTATAAACAAAAGCATCTGGAGTTTATTCACTACAACTTCTCCCGACAATAATACTCTAGGAATTTTATTGTGTTGTGTGATTCCCAAACATCCCTACAAGAAAACTCCTGTAGGGTATGGGGACGAGCGAAGGCCAGGGCTTATAGTGGTAACGCACACTATCTGGTTTGCCTAGTCTACTTTATAAAAGAGTTGTACGGTACAACCGTTTCTTTTTGTGACAGTGCTCCTGCCTGTTGTGTGACGTTGGTCGCACTGAGTAGATCCAAGTAACCAGAGAAGCCGTAATTCATAGCTGCCGAAGCGCTTATATGGAGGGGTTGTTATACACATACGTACACATTTGGATAGGCTCCGCCACTCGTACATACACATATAAGTCTAAATGACCCTAGGCCACTATGTCATGGCGCAAATTCCTCTAGCACTCTTGAGAAGAAAGTCTTTGCCACCTTTTTATAGTTATACCTTTTCCCTTCTTTCATTCCCTAAAATAAGTTCTATATCATGCACCGACACATATATGCCTGAGGGGATGCCTTTGCATCCGAACAGGACGATCATGACATATGGGGGTGCGCTTAATGCATAGTATTAATTAACATGTAAGTGTGCACATGCGACTGGGTTTGTCTGTGGTGGTTGTGTTCGCCAAAGGGTTCGTGGTTCTAAACACGTGGGGTTTCAGTGATGTCTCGGCTCTAATTCGCTATCATCACAACGGTCTCTTTTTTGCCTTGCACTCTGTGTGCTTGGAATGCTGACAAGTGAATTGTTTTTTTTTTGCTTTTTGGCTGGTTAGTTTGCGTCTGGTGCGTGCCGAGTCAGTAGTGATTTGATTTTTTTTTGGTCGTATGACAGGACGGAGGCGTTGGAGACTGTGGGATTTCGTTCATGTCATTGCTGGATACGGTTAGGACAGGGAAAACAAAAAGCCAGTGCTGTCATTGCAGCCACTAATGGCTGGGGAGCATGAGGGGAAAGGGTGGGGATTGGGTCTCTTGCTGTGAAGTACGGAGAATAACTGGGGTCTGGCTCCGGATCCTACCTCTCACCATCGCGTGTGCATCTCACGATTGCAGGGCAGCAGTGTGTTGCTACTTACTCACATAATTTCCCTACAGGTCAGCGCCCCCCACACCTGCTCCGCATCCAATCCTGTCTCATAGAACGATCCTTTGTAAATTTTAAGCGGGTGATCAAGGCGCCGAAAAATACTTGCCTCACCATGGCTAAGGCATGATCCGCCACACCCCCGATTAGCGCGCATGCCTTGGCTGGACATCGGATATCACTCCTCCGCTATCCTCAGGCTCATAAAGGCAAGCCTCAGACATCAAGGCAAAACTGTCAAGCAATCTTGGCGGAGCGTTAGGCGTCAATCACCCCGCTTGGCACCTGCGGGTGCGTTCGTCGCCGGTAGCAAAGTCCCAGGTCACGCTTCGTGTGTCAGTGCAGGGGCAACGATGGCAGACCATTTGGACGTTCCTGGTATGGCATAATATCAATCTGTGTGATGTGAGAGAGAGGCAGGAAAATGGATAAAAGGTGATGCATGGTCGCGTAGAAACAGATCCCATCATCCATCGCACATTCACTCGGAGCTTTCAGTCCTTCTTTCCCTTAATACCTTTCGATTCTTTAGCGACTTTGATAGTCTGCATCAACACTCTCTTTGATATCTTTTAACATATACGTCTGTGACGTTTAATCTTTTTTACCAAACTTAATCCCATTCACTTAGTGTCGCTCCGAATCCAATCGTTACGAATATAACAAACATGTCTATCAAGGCTCTTGCTACTCTCTTGTTCGCGGCTAGCTTCGCTGGTAAGTAGTTCTAACGCTCGGGCTTTTGGTGGTGCTTCGAAAATGGGGTCATAATAGATACTGACCAACTATAGTCGCAAAGCCCATCAACTCCCACTCTGCTGTGGAACTCAGCAAGCGTCAGATTGATCTCAACTCGGTCGTCAACGGCTTGAATATCAACAACGGCGGCTTCAACTTTATTGATGGCTTCAACAACTTCAACCAGCAGCAACGCAATATCCAGTTCCAGCAGCAGAACATCCAGATCATCGACGACCGCTCTCGACGACAGGTACTGCAGCAGGTGCAGCAGGTCCTGATTGTCGACCAGGTCAACAACGGCTTCAATAACGACCTGAACAATCTCTTCCGCAAGAGCAACTTTGCCAACCGCTTCCGCGACACCCGCACTGACATACTTGTCGTGCAGGAGATTGTGACCGTCATTGACGATGGCCGTGGCAACCGCCGCCGACAAAGCATCTTTGCGCAAAATGTCGTCGTTGCGAACCGCGGTGGCCGCCGCCGACAATCTGTCATGATATTCGACAGCCGCCAGCTGATTGCAGAAGACATTCTCCGCAACAATGCTTTCGACAGGCTCAGCCGCGTCGGTGGCATTGCCGGTGCCAGTGCCGCTCTGAACCGATCAATGCCCGTGAAGACAAAGGGATACCAGCTCTTCGACGTGAAGCCATCTTGGGCCAACGTTGCTCAGGACCCGGCTGGCGACCTGGGCGCCATCTGGCAGTCTGCGTTGACCGATCTGCAGGATACGAAGAACGATGGCGAGGACAACCAGCTTAACGACCAGCTTGCTCAGCAGGAGAAGCAGGCGCTTGAGGATGCCCAGAAGAAGCAGGATGCTCAGAAGAACCAGGACGCACAAAAGAACCAGGACGCACAAAAGAACCAGGATGCTCAAAAGGCACAGGATGATGCTCAGAAGAAGGCTGACGACCAGAAGAAGGCCGATGCCCAGAAGGCTGATGACCAGAAGAAGGCACAGGATGAGGCCGCACAGGCCAAGGCCGGAGATGCAAAGGCGAAGGATGGACAAGCTGCCCAGGATGCTAAAGCTGCCCCAGATGCTAAGGCCGCAGCTTGAATTCGCTTTGAAGCCTCTTGAGTAACGTATATGACCACCATGCAGCGAAAAACACGCACATTTGAAATGTGGGCAAGAGAAGGGCGAGGATGAAAATGCTTCCTTTACGTAGTCAGTTAAAAATACCCAATTGAACCCTCTTCATCATTTGAGTGCCGACACTCGCAATACGTGATGCCACAGATTGACAGAGTACGTTCGATATCTGGGTAGAAGTTGGAATATTGGGAGGCTCGAAATATGAATGGCTGTTTGCTATTGCTCTTCTCGTCCGCAACATTCGTTCGTTCACACGGGCCATTCTTTCTTGGATAATACTACCGCGACACAGACTCGACCGTCGGCATCAGAGACTCAAGAAAACCCTTCGATTACATGCATGTGATTCTATACGCATAAACCGGACTGCGGATGCGGCGGTCCGCGGATGTGGTGGTGCTTATCCAGGTGGCGGTCTCGTCATACTGCGTCTACTACAGCTTCCAGTTGCTTATGCGGACATCCCTCAAAAGCAATACTATTTTAGCCAACTGCAACTCGGTCCATGTTCTCCCCGCTGCCTGATTGGAGTAATGGTATGTGAAATAAAAGCAGAAAAGCGTTTCAATATAGGTTGCCTTTGTCAAGCAGGCGAACTGAAACTTCGGAGCCGACAAATATCCCTGATTTCAGGCAAGAAGGCTGCGCATAGAAATCCGGTACGATTGATGTTAGTTGAGACGGCGCTTGTGGCAGGCTATGGCCGGACTCTCCATCGCACATGCATTCTAGTACAGCTCCTACACCTACAGTCAAATCTTTAGGCTACACCCAGCTACGTTGTTGTGAGGCACCTAGCACCGCGTATGCGACGGGTAAGATCGTGCAAGGCGACTTGGTAATACCCCCGCTGCAGTTGTCAATCTTTTAGTGCGGGCTGTGGAGCGCAAATGGTGTCTTACCGTGTTGGCAGCGCTCACCGGGACTGGGGTTCTGTCGTGTGTGAGTCTGCGGTGGGGGGAGAGTATGCGATAGTGGAGCAACAGGTATTTGAGCTCCAGCAATAAGACAGATGCAGGAGCAAAGAATGACTTGTCATGGCTAAACGCCTCGTTTATGGTACTGACGTGTCGATGAGGCCCCAGATGGGCGCTCATGGCATGAGGCGACTAGCGTCGAAGAGTCATACCTAGACACGCTGTTCATTGCCGTATTCGAGTGAAACACGGGTATTGAGCCACGACCATTGTTGGGCAGACATCTCGCGATGTCTGGGTAGACTACTGGGGCGAGCTAGGCTGCTTCGGGAAAGGCGCACCAGGCAGTGACGTAACCGTGATTGGCGGAGATGCTCCCAGTGACCGGAAACTTGCAGCAGGCGCCCAGAAGCTTCTACGCACTGGCTGGAAACCACGACTAGCTTCGAGATATGACGAGAAGTCACTCCACCTCACTGGCTGTTTCTTGAGCCTTCGCCCGTCCTTACGTCCAACTGACAGCACTAGTATATATTCCACCCAAGACTCGACACACCCGACTCTTTCTGTTCTTCAAAGATACTCACATACCACGAAGCATATACACACACAAACCTGATTGTACGCTTACAGCGCACAAATTTCTCTCTGGCTTCAGGCCATATTTCAGGCTAGTCACTAATCACAATGACTTCATTTGACGCCTACACCGACCGAGCAGCAAAAGCTCTTGCAGACAGCTTCGATCTTGCCAAGGGCTATGCGCACTCACAACTCACACCTCTACACCTCGCGGTGTCGTTAATCGATCCACCCAAGGACCTAGCAAACACCGTCGACGTACCGCCGCCGCCGCTATTCAAGCAAGTACTCGAACGCGCAAATGGCGACCCACAAGCCTTCGAACGCAACCTCAAGAAGGCCATGGTCCGGTTACCAAGCCAAGATCCTCCGCCAGAGCGCACCTCACCCTCGCCAGCCATGGCCAAGGTGCTGCGCTCTGCGGAAGAGCTGAGCAAGACACAGAAGGATAGCTACATCGCCGTCGACCATCTCATCATGTCGCTCTGCCAGGATTCGCAAATACAACGCATCCTCGCCGAGTCAAACGTACCCAACACGAAGCAGATCGACAATGCTATCCAAGCACTTCGAGGCACAAAGCGGGTGGACTCGAAGACAGCGGACGCTGAAGAGGAGAACGAGAACCTCAAGAAGTTCACCATTGACATGACCGCAATGGCACGAGAGGGCAAGATCGACCCAGTCATTGGTCGTGAAGACGAAACACGACGAGTCATTCGCATCCTTACTAGGCGAACCAAGAATAACCCTGTTCTCATTGGTGAACCTGGTGTTGGTAAGACTACAGTCGTTGAAGGTCTTGCCCGCCGGATAGTCGATGCCGACGTGCCGGCAAACCTTGCAGCATGCAAGCTGCTTTCACTCGACGTTGGTGCTTTGGTTGCTGGCAGCAAGTACCGCGGAGAGTTTGAAGACCGTATGAAGGGAGTCCTAAAGGAGATTGAAGAGTCCAAAGAGATGATAGTCTTGTTCGTGGACGAGATCCATCTCCTCATGGGCGCTGGATCTTCTGGAGAGGGTGGTATGGATGCTGCCAACTTGCTTAAGCCCATGCTGGCTCGTGGACAGCTTCACTGCATTGGTGCAACCACCCTGGGCGAATACCGCAAGTACATCGAGAAGGATGCTGCATTCGAGCGCCGATTCCAGCAGGTCCTTGTCAAGGAGCCTTCCATCCCCGAGACCATCTCCATTCTTCGAGGATTGAAGGAGCGGTATGAGACGCACCACGGTGTCACTATCATGGACGGCGCCATCGTTGCAGCGGCTACACTCGCTGCACGCTACCTTACTCAACGGCGGTTGCCCGATTCTGCTGTCGATCTGATCGATGAGGCAGCAGCAGCCGTTCGCGTCACTCGAGAGTCACAGCCCGAAGCTTTGGATAACCTCGAGCGTCGTCACCGACAACTCCAGATTGAGATTCACGCTCTCTCTCGGGAAAAGGACGAAGCCTCGCAGACACGTCTGAAGGAGGCTCGTGCAGAAGCTGCCAATATCGAGGAAGAGTTGAGGCCACTTCGTGAGATGTACGAACGCGAGAAGGGTCGCAGCAAAGAGATCCAGGACCAGAAACTCAAGCTCGAAGGCCTCAAGACCAAGCTTGCCGAAGCCGAGCGTATGCGCGATATCCAGACTGCCTCTGACCTCAAGTACTACGCGATTCCAGACGTCGAGCAGCGCATCGCCGAGCTGGAACGCGAGAAGGCCCGCGCAGATGCCGAGATGTATTCTCACCAGGCAAGCGGAGGTGGCGAGTCTCTCCTGAGTGATGCCGTCGGCCCAGATCAGATCAACGAGATCGTCGCTCGCTGGACCGGTATCCCCGTCACTCGACTCAAGACGACTGAGAAGGACAAGCTACTCAACATGGAGCGCCATCTACAACAAGTCGTCGTTGGTCAGAAGGAGGCCGTCACATCTGTCTCCAACGCTATCCGACTACAGCGTTCTGGTCTTGCCAACCCCAACCAACCACCAAGTTTCCTTTTCTGTGGTCCATCTGGTACCGGAAAGACCTTGCTCACCAAGGCTCTTGCTGAGTTCCTGTTTGACGATCCCAAGGCCATGATCCGATTCGACATGTCCGAGTACCAAGAGCGACACTCTCTGAGCAGGATGATTGGTGCACCACCAGGCTATGTCGGCCATGATGCAGGAGGTCAACTTACTGAATCCCTCCGTCGGAAGCCCTTCTCCATCCTTCTCTTTGATGAAGTCGAGAAGGCTGCCAAGGAAGTCCTCACCGTTCTCCTGCAACTCATGGATGACGGTCGCATCACCGACGGTCAAGGCAGAATTGTTGACGCAAAGAACTGCATTGTCGTCATGACTTCCAACTTGGGTGCTGAGCACTTGTCACGCCCCAACGCACCCGACGGCAAGATTGACCCCACCACCAAGGAGATGGTCATGAACGCGCTACGCAGCTGGTTCCTTCCTGAATTCCTCAACCGTATCTCGTCGATTGTCATCTTCAACCGTCTCACGAAGCGCGAGATCCGCAGCATCGTGGATGTGAGAATGGACGAGATCCAGAAGCGACTCAACCAGAACGGAAGGAACGTGCGCATCGAAATGACACCCGAAGTGCGCGACTACCTTGGTTCTGCAGGCTACTCACCAGCTTACGGTGCCAGGCCGCTGGCCCGACTCATCGAGAAGGAGGTGCTCAACCGACTTGCTGTACTCATCCTTCGTGGTTCTATCAAGGATGGTGAGACAGCGAGGGTTGTCCTTGATGAAGGACACGTCGCTGTGCTGCCGAACCACACGGACAGTGAAGACGACTCTGAGATGTATGATGAGTCTGATGCTGTCGCTGAGCTGGAGGATGACGAAGCTGGCATGGATCTGTACGACTAAGCGAATAGCAAGGAGTTATTTGACATGTAAAAAGTCGAAGAGGAATAGCATTTTCTAGCATTGGCGTTATGGATGGATAGTTTCTTTCCTTGGGAAAGCAGGATGTCTTTGATCGAGACAACTATCATGGGTTTATGAATTTATGACTGATGGATTGATTTCAAAAGTAAGACGCTTTTGAAACGCGTTCTTGGATAGCATACTTGACCATAAGTGTCTCTTACATAGTTAATTGTATGTATATTTTAAAACTTTCTTGCCTGCATTGTCAAATGTGAGATGTCACTGTTAGTGAAAGAACACAATCTGAGTTGAGTGAAATCAAAAATTTACACCAAAAACTTAGTTACTAGCATTCAGACACGTGCTTTGTGTTACATATGGAGAAATCACAACAAAATCATCTCAAGTCATAAACTTTTTTTGTCATTTCTTCGTCGAACGTTCCCATGATGGACCACTTAGCCAATACATGTGATTTGCTTGCCTAAGCCCGGGTATATTGCGTCCCACTCCACCACATCCTTGAACATCCTAGTAGAAGAAACCGAGAATCTTGCCAGCAACGTGCTTCCTGCGGGCCTCCTCGTGGTCCATGATACCAGCAGAGGTGGTCAGGACGATGAAACCGAACTGACGAGAAGGCAGCAGCTTGACAACCCACTTCTCCATATCGCGGAGCTGGACGTTGTAGCGGGGAGAGATAACACCGGTCTTGTTGATACGGCCGATGAGCTGGATGACGATCTTGCCGTTGCGGTGGTCGTCGACCTCCTCGAACTCGCCAATGTAGCCTGAAAACAAAGTCAGTGTATGTTGCGGCGAAATAAACATCAGACGTCATGAAATGGTTCCGAAGACGTGTAAGTCCTCCGCAGTTCAATATATCGGACACTTAAAGGTCAATGATCGTGGGAATCGAGATCATTAACTAGTTATCAGCCCGAAAGGGGGTTGCAGGAATGCGGGTGCAGGTGCGGATGCGGATGCGGGTGTAGGTACGCGTGTGGGACCACAGCGTCGTTCGGCGCAAAGAGTAGAATCGTCTGTGAATGAAAATTTTGACGTACCGTGCTTCTGCATGACGCGGAGGAACTTGACAATGACCTTGGAGGAAGGACGGATCAGGACCTGGCGCTTGCCAGCCTTCTCGGCGTTGTTGATGGCGTTAAGCGCATCGTTGAGGACGGAGGTCTTGACCATTTTGGCGGTGTTTGGAGATTCTCGGTGGCGGCGGTGGGCGACTGAGGTATCTACGCGTGTGTTGTGGTTAGCCTCCAGATGCCAGAGCGTGGAGAGTGCCCTCAGACTGCAAGCATGAGGGTTCTTCAGCTCTTGTCGCAGAGGGGAAGCAGTGTCGCCTTCATCCTTGCGGAAGACTGCGATTGCATCCCCTGGCTCTGAAGGGCACTCGGGTTGACAAGGACATACCTCGGCTGGTGCGGGTGGTGAGCGGTGGAGGAGAGCTGGCGGAGACGCAAAAGTTCGAGTTTGAACTGGGAAATTGGTGTGGTGGGCCGTGCGCTCGCTAACTCGACGGTGCTTGGCACGGCAGGACGGGCTGGACCCTTGCACGCTCGACTCGGACGCCTACTCTACCCCAACACCATGGTTCGGCACGCTTTGCACGCGACCGTCGCAGAATCTTTCAATTGGCGCCTTTTATGCTTTTATACAAGCATATGATTTATACCTGGGGCAGGTGATCCCAGTCTGACAGATGCAGCGCCTGTGTCGCGCCTTCACGGGCCGACGCAATGTCTAACCGTTTTAGTCATGACGTAGCACGGCGCCCTTTGCCTCCCAGTGTATCTCTACTACAAATCTTGTATCCAGCACTCCACGCTTCTGTCTGACGCCTGTTATCTCCTCACCACCATGTCTGAAGCCTGCTGCACATGCGCTGCGCTCCTCACCTCCATACCACCAACTTACGATGAGAAGACGGAGAAGCCGTCACAGTTTGAGCGTAGACTCGATTGTTGTGGCCGTGCTATATGTGCTCGGTGTCTGACCGACAACCCTAGATTTCAGAATTATTGTCCATTCTGTCAGATAGCGACGGGGCCATCAGCGCTGCCTCCACAAGGTCTCCGCGACCCTCCTACGTATTCGCCACCAGACGAGCAGCAGGTGGATGACGAGTTACCGCCCTACTCAGCACACAATACTTTGCAAGCGCCACCAGAGAAGTCAAAGTCAGATGGCGAAGACGCACCCGATGTGCTGCATTTTGTCGACCAAAATAACGACTCGGTGCTTTCGTTGTCCCTTCGATATGGTGTACCCGCTGATGCCCTGCGTCGAACAAACAACTTATTTGCCGACCACTTGCTAGCTGCGCGCAGAACAATTCTCATATCTGGTGAATACTACAAAGGCGGGGTTAGTCTTAGCCCGCGGCCGTTAGAGGGCGAGGAAGAAGAAATCAAAAAGACGAAATTGAGAAAGTTCATGGTCAGATGCAAGGTGGCGGAGTAAGTCGCTTGTGCTGCTCCTGTAACAATGACCGACGAATGCTGATTCCAAGTGGCAGGTACGACGTTGCCCTTCTTTATCTTGAACAAGCAAGCTACAACCTCGAGCAAGCGATAACCGCGTTCAAGGCCGACGAGGAGTGGGAGAAGGAGCATTCTTTGGAAGCAGCCAAAAAGGGCAAGTCTAAGGCCGCGCAGAGCTTGGGTCGTCGGAAGTGGGGATTTGGGGGCCTTACTGGGCAAGCTTCATAACTACGTCTAATCTTAGTGATGATACTGGTACCACTGCTGAATATATTATATATCCAATTACTACTCTGGCCCATACTACAATAGGAAAGTGGCAGCAATTTCGCTCTTGCCACCTCCCAAAACTCGGTGTTACGTGTTGAGGTCAATTAGATGTACGCTGTCTGTGCGGCACTGCGACACTCAAAGGATTATAGAGGGGTACCGGCCCTGCAACAAGCAGCTCTGAGCATAGCTTCTAGTGACTGCTCATGCACACCTCTCATCATTAACATATTATACATTCAGCAAGTCTCCGTAATATCTAGCTACGATGATCTACTATTCAACGTAAAATGGTGAAACATCCGGCGATCACACCCATATTACAACCTTGGCGTAAACCATTGGATTATGCGAGATTACTTAGACGACGAGTTTCAACACAATGAGATTGTCATCTGCCGGCACAAACACCACAGCACAATACGCTTGTGAGATATGCAGGTAGGTGCTCAGGCAGTGTGCTTCACTGTCTACGGACCAACAGCAGGCGTACATGGGGTTTCTCATCAATCAACGATTTCCAGCTTTTCCCTTCACTCTTATCGCTTGACAATTTTTTCTTTTTTTAAAAAACATAACTGGTGTAATTACTCTGTATCCTTGTTCGTTGGCGCCAGATGGGGAAAGATAGTCCATCTAGATCGCTAACCGCCAGACGATTAGAGAGCGTAAGGTCAGGTGCGATCGAGCCCTTCCAAAATGCAGGTTTGTTTTCCCAAAAGGCATCACATCCCTCGAAGTCTTCTACTCGTCTCAAGATCAGTGATATAGTGCTAATTTTGCTCTTCATCTCATTATCCAGACGATGCGATCGTCTCAATCAATCATGTAGCTACAACCCGGCCCACCAGCGTCGCACACGCGACGAGCAGCTGAAGCAACTTCAGGAGCGGTTAGCCAAGGCCGAAGCCCAGTTGGCACTGAATACACCGGCAATGCCTCCGTCAGAATGCTTGCGATCGCGGTCAGAATGCACTGAGCCGGTTATCCCGATAGAGCGGATCGAAACGCCAGATTCTTTTGCGCCAAATTCGCGCTCGCCACGACAGTCACAGAGTCGGCTACCAGCGATAGCAACTTCTCAATCCCATTCAGCTTCTGTCTTGGGAATCACGATGACTAACACTCCAATGGACCTGGATAGCACCAATGGTACGTCCGTCAACGGGTCGTCTCTCCTCGACCCTGATCTTTTCACCTCTTTCGCAGAGGAAGTGGACTCAAATATGAACTTTGCCTGGACAAATCAGCCGCTTGAGGCGCTCGAACCGTTGGACAATATGCTACTCAACCAACCTCAACCAGCGCCCCAAAACAGCTCAGAAGAACACATATCCCCAACAGATCTAGGTCTGCTGCACGATCACTACTTCGAATCCGTCTATTTTTCCTTTCCATTCATCAACAAAGATAGGTTCATGGCCGAGAAAATGGGCAGCCACAGCCCTGCCACGAGTGCTTTGATTTATGCTGTTGCTCTTGCAGGGTGCACTCGCTCCCCTCAAGATCAAAATGAACAGTCGACATGCTACAGCCTAGCACGCAACTATGGTGAAAGATGCGAACAAGAGGACTATTTGAATGACCTGAATTTCCTTCAGGCTTTATTATTAATAGGCCGTTTCGAGGCTATGAATAGGAAGCTGGAGAGGAGTTGGCTAACGCTTGGACGCGCTGCAATGCTTTGCAAGCTTCTGAAGCTACACCAGATGGATAATGCTGAACATGGTCAAGGCTTGCAGAATGGTCAGACTCAGAGTGGCCCTCAGTTGGCTTTGCCGCACACGACTGACCCGGTACTGTTGGAGGAACGACGACGGACATTTTGGGGTTTATACATACTTCAAAGCTACGTGAGAACGCGTGCGGGCTGGGCATGCCAGTTGGTAGAGACCAAGGTGTGTACATTGTTACAACATCAATTCACACTGTGAAAAATCTAACATGATGTTTAGAATTTCCAAATAAATTTACCATCACCAGGGTTACTGAGATCAGGCCTAGAGCCGCTGAAGATGCCATCGCTGGTAGATATCCGTAATGAACCTGGTACTGAGATTTCGTCCTACGCAGGATGCGTTTTGATGGTTGAGCTGGCCTTGCGCTGTTTCGAAAGTGGACAAAAGCGCGACATGCCGGGCTTCTGGGATGACTACTGCGCCCTAGTCAAGGATACTGATGACCTGCTCAAAACCCTTAAGCATCATCTTAACGCCACGTCGATCCGTGAAGATCCAGTAGCATTCAGCCTCTACTTGAATCTGCGCGCTACCGAAATTCTTTCACACGATTCGGCCATCACAAAGAACGAAGAACAAGGGCTGTCGCCATTAATGGTTGCAGAAAGCCAACGCCGAGCTACCGCTGCTGCATTTCAGATATGCAACGCAGTAGGCCTCAATTTGCCGTCGCCATGGAAGGCGGATAGCGACATCATCATGCTGCAGGCCATTTTCATAGCCTGGCCTTTGACCATGGCGCTGAAAGCGTTGTACCGGGAACTTATACATGGGGGAGGCCGAGAAAGTATGAATGGTGTTGTGGCCTCCGTGAGATTGCTCTTTGCAGCTCTAGACCACATCGAAGAATCAGACGGGCATTGGCACCGATCCGTGACTAATGTTAAGGATAAGCTACAGGAATGGGATGAGAAAAATAATTTTGACTCGTTGGCTCTGTAGAGGTCGGTCTAATATACTCTTGTTTCACCAAACAGAGCGCTCGTGTTGCGTTTTCCTAGAACAAGTACTCTAGAGATCTACCGCTCTTGCTGGAAACTATGTTCCGGCTGTTGCAAGCCGCGCAACTATTCAGCCTACCTCGCTATTACTTGCTTAGCCTCCGCTGCCATAGAATTCATAGAGTGCACAAGGGCTAAAATGCGCAGGTTGCCCTCGGGCCTCCGTGTCCGTCCCCGTGTCCGTCCGTCCCCGTCCCCGTCCCACCCTTCCCAATTGTAGATATAATCTTGCTGCAACTCTGTGAGACCACCCTCTATCACGTAGGTACACCTTTGAAATACAAAACTGTTTGTATATCAGCTGGCATTGAAACCCACAACAGCGAAAGCCGTGTCCAATTAATCAACCAGTTGCGCTCGCCCGGTATGGCTCATAGACGTACATCGCCAAGTCAAGCTGAACCAGATGGCGAGAAGCATGTCGAGGCAGCCGGCTTGAGCACCCAGAATCCATCGAGCGAGCTTGTTGGCCGTAGTGACGGTGACACGACAACCGGCGAGCAAAGTCCTCGCAATATCCATGGTTGGAAGGTAAGTACGCTGCGACCGATACACTCAAAATGAATCCTAGCAGCATCTTGCATATACTGTGAATACTAACTCCATGCCTTTTATCTTCATCTAGTGGGCCGCCGCTTATTCCGCCATGCTATCCACCACGCTCCTCTTCGCCCTCGACAACACCATCGTCGCCAACATCCAACCAGCCATCATCAACGATTTCGGCCACCTCGAGCTGCTATCATGGATTGGAACCGGCTTTGCCCTCGGCACCATGTTCATCCTCCTTTGGGGAAAAGTTTACGGGGTCTTCAACGTCAAATGGGTCTACATCTTCAATATCTTCTTGTTCGAAGCTGGCAGCGCCATTTGTGGTGCTGCCCCCAACATGGCGGCTCTTATTGTCGGCCGTGTTGTTGCCGGCGTCGGTGGCTCGGGCATGTACTCAGGTACTCTGACGTACGTATCGGTTCTTTCTAATGACCACGAGAAACCGGCCTATCTTGCTGGCAGCACTGTCGTTTGGGGGGTTGGTAGTGTCCTGGGTCCAGTAGTAAGGAATCTCTTACTTTCTACTTCTTCTCATTGAGCCCTTGCTTACTATGCGATATCAGATTGGCGGTGCTTTTGCTGCGAGTTCTGCTACTTGGAGATGGGTATGGATTCTTTATTCATTCTTATCCTTCAGCCTTACGCTATGCATGCTGATCATGTACTAGGGGTTCTATGTCAATCTCCCTATAGGCGCCGCCTTTGCGCCTGTATACTTCCTACTATTTCCCAGTTTTGATCCTTATCCATCCAAGACACTCGCTGAAAAGCTCCGCCTCATCGACTGGATCAACGCTGTAATCTTCCTCGCTGGGTCTGCTTGCCTGACTGTCGTGCTCACGTTTGGTGGGGTTGTCTACCCATTCGACTCAGCGACGGTGATTGTGCTATGGACTGTCACGGGAATCCTGCTAATTGCCTTCATTGTCTTGTTGAAGCTACATCCGCTGGTTACCAACGAGAATCGCCTTTACCCTTTTCATTTCTTCAAGCAGCCCACATTAATCAATATGCAGCTACAAGTCTTTCTGTCCTCGGGAATAGTTCTGGCTATGACTTACTATATACCCTTGTATTTCCAATTCGTCAAGGTACGCCCCGAGCTTAGCTTCTTCCTGGTGAATGCTAATACCGCCAAGGGCGATGGTGCACTTGAGGCCGGTGTTCGTCTACTACCGTTGATCATGTTCATGGTGGTTGCCTCCATGATGAACGGTTTCGTGATGCCTAGATATGGATTGATCCCTGTATGGTATATTGGAGGCAGCTCACTTGCCCTTGTTGGCACAGCTCTGATGTGTGAGGATTGACCAGGTTGTTAATAAGATGACAACAGCCGAGCTAAACTCTATCGCAGACACCGTTGATGAAAGCACAGCCAACGCCAACATCTATGGTTACAATATTCTCATCGGAGTCGGAACAGGAAGTTATATCGTAGCAGGTTTTGCTATTGTGCAATCTTTAGTCCCTGCTCATGAAATATCCAATGCAGTTAGCGCTATGACAATCTGTAAGTCTCCTAGTAACATGCGCCCAATAAATATTTTCATGACCGAATAGCTTACCGGTATGTAGCCCAAGACCTCGGAATGGTTCTCTTCCTTGCCATCAGCGGTAGCCTTTTTTACAACGTAGCCGTCAACAAGATTGGCAAAGCTCTTCCAAACGTCTCCCACGCGGAGATTGGGAACCTTATCGCCGGCCCAAGCAGTAAAGCATTCCAAACACTATCCGATATGGAGAAGGATTCCGTCATTCCGGAGATCGCCAGTGCCATGAAAACTATATGGGTGTTCTTCCTTGCGGCTGCTGCGTTAAGCGTAGTGTGCTCTCTGCCACTACTGGTGAGTTGTGTACTGGAGTTTTACTTCATCCAGTTCGCATTGTTAACACGTACGCCAGCAACTCAAGCTTGGTGATAAGAAGAAATTAGCAGTCACTGCAAAGTAGAATATGCCGTACCTGATTGGAAGCGAATATTACAGGCGCGAATGAATGTACTTTAGTTGTGCATCTCGAAACCTGAATATTCGGTGATGAAGGTTTGCTAGGCTGTTCATCTGAAGTAATCGCTTTCATGCTTAACCATAGATAGTCGTGGTGGCGACTATGAATGTATCATCGACAGTACTCACGTTCGAGTTTGTAACTTCATTACGTTTTAGAATACGCTGTTGACGGAGATTATGAGAAGCAAGCATGTTACTGGCCGATATGAACAACCTACTCTCCGTTCCGTGTCGACCTAGCTAGCCAAGATGGCAAAAATGCATCTCAGCACCACATATGGGCCACGAGGTCCGGAGCAGAGAGGCGGGCGTTCGGAAGTGGTGCATGAGGCGGATTCAAGACAGCCAATGAGGAGTGAGCGGCCGTCTCTGTCCGTCCCCACTTGTAGACGGAAACGGTTTAGTTACCCATTCCCGCCATGCTCGAACATTGCGCCGCTCACTCATTTGAACAAGACAATAGACAATCCAATGTCAGAAATATCCACACCAAGGACCAAGATTTCCGACCGTTGCTCTCATGGTAGCAGGTATCTATTACAGACGATGTATTGTAGAACAGCTTGTACGCGCGAAATTGAATGGATGGGTGCCATATAGTACGTAGCACCACATTATCGTAAATCTATCACCCAGACTTTCTGCGATTAGTATCTTTGCTTTCACTTGCTGCCCTTCGGACATTCTTCACGCGCCAGATAGCGTTTGAGAAAGCAAAAGACTATTCTGCACTCAGGGCGCGAGGTTCCGCTCTGCCATACAAAAACGGCGTACAATGCGGAAAACTCGGGTAAGGGCCCGCCAAAGATGACGCCTAATATTTAGAGCCGGTGCCTATGTATGCAACACCGCATACAGATATCATTCCGTTCCCACTTACCGCGTACAGATAGATTCCGAAAGTTAATGTTAGTTGTCCAAGAGGTAGTAAGCGGATGCCCGCTGTCGTATGACTGCTCAAAGTCACGTGCAAGTTACCGGTAACATGACGTGAAATGAAACTCTTCCACAACAGCGCTGCACCTTTTCTTTCTCACACGCAAGAAAACATGCGTATGACTTCTACGTACGTCCACTTTTGATACATCTACGCAGCCTTTGTAAATTGTGCAAATGATCTGCATTTCTTGTGGTTCTTGTCTGTGCGCTGGTGGGCATTTTCCGCATAAACAGCTGATGTTGTCCTTGGCTAAAGCTCATTTGCTACACAAGGATCTATGTTTCTATCCCAGACAATCTATTCTTAACTGAACGCTTGGCATTAAACCTTAAATCTCTAAGCAATACGTAGTCTATCCAAACAGCTTTGCACGTTTTTTCCGACTCTGGATCACTTTGAGCTCCTAATCTATTGTAGCGGTCTGAAGATAGCGCACGTCCTCACAACGAGACTAGGAGATGTTCTCTGCCAGTCGAAAGCACGGGCTGCTCAAGAACTTACTTGTACATACATACCACAAAGGCCCGATTACATCCCGGCTCATATTGAGATGCACAAGTAATCACGGGAAAGGGTCCTTGGCTTCGGCGGTTCTCCAGGGAAGAGATTGTATAAGTAGTGTGGTGGTTCATTCTAAATAATTTGCCAATCGCCTCTCTGGAGCTGATCACCGTTTTTTTCGGACCATTCCACCATGGCGCCATTGTTTCTCGCAGCAGCCCTTTTCGGCTTGGCCACTGCGCAAACCCTGGGAACCATACCGGAAAATCAGCCAAAACTCACAACCTGGAAATGCACCAAAGCGGGTGGATGCAAGGCGCTGGATACTGCGGTTGTTATCGATGCTTTAAGACACCCCATCCACGTAGCTAATACGAACACGAGTTGCGGCGACAGGACCAACCCGCTTAATGTTGCGGCCTGCCCAGATAAAGAAACATGCGCTAAAAACTGTATCATCGAAGGCATCCAGGATTACTCGACACAGGCAGTCTTTACAGATGGCGAAAAGCTCCGGTTGGATATGTTCAACCCGAGCGGCCAGTACATGAGTCCTAGAGTATACCTGCTGGCTGAAGACAAACAAAAGTACGAGATGCTTCAATTGAATGGCAACGAACTGTCTTTCGACGTGGACATGTCGAAATTGCCTTGCGGAATGAATAGCGCACTATACCTTAGTGAAATGGAAGCCGATGGCGGGCGCTCGAACCTCAACGCTGCAGGTGCCACTTACGGTACGGGGTACTGCGACGCTCAGTGTAATATCAGGCCATTCATAAACGGTGAAGTAAGTATATCGATGTCCCTGTTGAGCCATACCTGACTTCTCTCTCAGGGTAATATCAAAGGCGAAGGCTCTTGCTGCAACGAAATGGACGTTTGGGAAGCCAACAGTCGCGCAAACCAGATTGCGCCCCATGTTTGCGCCAAGCCAGGCCTCATCAGATGCTCTAGTACCGAGGACTGTGGCAAAGATGGTGTTTGCGGTAAGACGGGCTGTGGAGACAATGCGTACAACTTCCGAAACTCCACGGACTTCTACGGCCCGGGTCTCAAGGTCGACACAACTAGGCCGTTCACCGTCGTAACACAGTTCCCAGCCAAGTATGGCGTGCTTCAAGCCATCGTCCGCAAGTACGTCCAGGACGGCGTTGTTATCGAGAACGCCATGCAGAACGTCACTATGGATCAGGCGTGGTGCTCAGCACAGGGCCGTGCTAGAGAATATAGTATGTCACTCTCCCGCATAGCAACCTAGTCCCTACTAACCGTTACGTAGACAAATTTGGCGGCCACAAGACTATGGGTGACGCCCTGGAGCGTGGTATGACTCTTGTTATCAGTCTTTGGTGGGACGAGAGTGGTGGCATGCGCTGGCTTGACGGTGCCCCTAATGGTCCTTGCAATGCTACCGAGGGCTCACCTGCGATAATTCAGCAGAGGGTTAAGAACCCCACTGTGACTTTTAGCGGAATCAAATGGGGCGAGATTGGTTCGACATTTGGAGGGTCAAGCTAGATCACGATCATGAGCATTGTACCGTATAGAGTAGCTGCAATAGCAACTTTGCTGGCTGCGGGTGTTTGCGGGCCGTAGAACGCCATATCACTGGGTAGCGTAACGTCCATCCATGCGTAACGGAACGATCTCCATAACAGAATAGACTAAAGATATTTCGATTTTGAAGGTATAGAACTTACCTATATATCGTTAACATTTATTGTGCAGAGCGTCGCGTAAGCAGAGCGCCGAGCTGGGGGATATTTACAAGCCTTTCATTCTTCGACGGGCTCAGTTAAGTATTTTTAAACGTTGGAATAGGGTTCCCATTCTTTTATTTCAGCCGCATAGGGAGACCACTTCGGTGATTTGTTCTGTTACGATTGGGTGCACATTGCTGGACTACCAAATCAGCGTTACAGACATGTCTTCGCGGTATCTAGCCACAATCTCTCCGTACCCTCGCAAAAGCGTACGCAGTACCAAATCAGCGTTACAGACATGTCTTCGCGGTATCCAGCCACAATCAAAGACCCTGTCTGTCACTTGTAAGCAGTAGCCCATAAAACAGTAGCCACGCGTTCAACAACTGGTCAGCCTTGATCAGTGTGGCTTTCCGTCCGGGATTATTACCGTACGGCGAATGGCAGACGCTCTCCTGGCAGTCCACGGTCAAGACCCACAGCCTGATACATCTGTATGTAGACACGCCCCACCCGTCTATTGACAAAACCGTCTCACAAGCACTGTGGCTTGATGGTTCGGCGCGAAGGGCGAATACAAGCAAACTCAGATCTCGAAAGGGGGGGTATACTCGGCTACGCTGCCACCTCTTCGGCCGTCGAATGAACAACCTCCCAAGAGACCCGAAATGCAGGTTCCACAAGAGCATGAAACGCTAAATGCACAGTGAGCGCTTCGAAAAAAAAATAAGAGCGTCGAGGTGCAGAATGGCTGCTTCGGGCAAAGTGTCGGCGCTTACGTTGCTGGAAGTGGTAGCGCTCTGGACGATGATTGGCTGACGAATCTCCCAGCAGCTTGCCAATAAGCTGCATACCCACGTCGAACTGGTCTGTATGGTTTACTAAATGTACCGTATGCAGTTACGCTGGGAGGGGCTGGAGGTGCACTAATACTTCTATTCTAGGCCTGGGCTGCATGGCCGGTACGCGCTGCGAATAATAATACTAGCATCCGGTATCCTAGCGCTGCTAACGCTCGGGCACCAGCGGTAGTCGCAGCGGTAAGACAGATTCGCCCATTGTTTCTTTGCGATAGTTCGTCTATTTTGAGGGCGCGAGTACCTTGGGGAGGGAGGGGCTTGCAGGGGGGCAGAGGCGGGTGACAGCACAGGTGTTCTGTGGGCTTGAAACCGCAATTGCGACCAAGATCGTTTTAAAGGCATGTTGGCCACCCACTCCCAAAGCTTACTTTTGTCTATCCAGCTCAGGCACGCAGTTCTGTCCAAGGACTCAGCAACTTTATATCTGGCCACTTCAGCGCCCGGCTTCTTGCGTTTCTTTGTTGTTTTGTTCCTGGCCGCTCTTTATTTTTTTCAACAAGAGTACTGGTACTCCTGGTTGAACGCCTGTCGGACGATACAGTCATTATACCCTGCTGTTGTTTCCTACTCCACTTCTCCATTACGGATAATACGACACCATCAAACTTGACAGAAACAAGTTCGGCATGATGAAGATCAACCCCGCTCCTTTCCACTTGGCCCAGGCCATCATCACCGGCATCGTCGTTGTCCTCAGCATCGCTATCCTTGGTACTTCAGCGCACACCCTCGATGTCTTCAACGAGCAGCACCTGTCCAACCCATGGTGGGTACCCATGTGGCCACAGCACTTTGACGTCCACGGAACCAAGGCGCTCATTGCTTCGTCGGTGGTGACTTTGATTCTCTGCGGCGCTTTCTTGATTGCATCGTTTGTTCCCAAGGTAAGTCTCACTTCTCACTGATGCCTCTTTCAAAACAAAGGACGTGTAGACTAACGCCGGATAGTTGGCTCTCCGCCAGAAATACACTCTCCGCGCTCTCCTTTCCTTGGGAACGCTCCTCCCTACTCTCGTTCTCACTCTAATTACTACTGTCTGGGCGCACATACTGAATGGCAATGCCCCCGAAGTCGATACCATTCAAACGTGGACATGCAAGATGCAGAACTCGCGGCCTGTTGAGCAAAACCTACCTCAGGGCATCGCTATGCCAGCCGGCATGGGTAACGGCGACTTCAAGTCGCTTTGCCATTCGAGCAAGTTTGCTCTCTGGGGAACGCTTGTCGTCTTCCTGCTGGTTGCTGCTAGCATGGGCGTCACGATTGTGACGTGGATCGCGGATAAGTTGGCTGCCAGGCAGCACCGAAAAGAGGTTGAGATGGGCAGCATTCCCGCAAACCTGCCTTGAAGGGGGTAGTAGAATGACGTTGTTGTCTGAGACCAGGATGTACTTGGAGAAATGGTTTGGTCGGGCTTGGATGACAGCCGGGCGTTGGGTATATCCCTGGACGCGGCTTCGTAGGCGAGCAGATATGGAATTGATATCCACTGGGAGGCGTACTGGTGTATTGGCGCTGCAAGTCCTTTTACACGCAGAAATCGGACGGGCCATGTATTTTCTTGATTGTACATTTTGAATAAACCAAAGCAGTTGCTGCAAGCGAACAATGTTTCACCCATACCCTGGACCTTGGATGCACTAGTGGTGAGGGCATGACGACTTCAGTTTGACGTTAGCCTTCCCCGATCGATGATGGCAGCGAATTGAGCACGGGCGATTGGCTAGCAAAGTAGTATGTAAGCATTCTGCGCACGGTAATAAGGTATGTGACGTATCGCAATTCCATTGTCACTATACTTGTCAGTAGCGACGACGCGGCGCCATGCTTGTTGCAATGCCGTGGCAGTTTATGGGCGCTAGTAGAGGGCGACTGTTTGTCGATGTGCAGACGGAATAAAAGAATAGTAGATAAATGCCAAAGTGTTTTCTACGGGCAGCGGCAGGCTGTGTCGAGAGTGTGAGCAGTTTCAGCGGTGGAGTGGACAAGTCTGAGCGCCGCCTCATGTTGGTGCGCCTCCCGTAGTGGATCCCGTGAATAAGCTGGTCAGCGATCACCATTTGCTCCCGTTTGGGCAGACGGATTGGTTGCGATATATCAGCTGCCGCGGTCCGCCCGTCCCAGACCCGGTATAAACTCTTTCTTGTGCCGACGTCCTCCAATCTTCTGCTCCGCCAGTCCTGAGACGGACCGTCGAACCATTTCTATCCGCCGCTCCTCGATAAGCGGATTAGATCCATCCGCCCCCGGCCGAGGGCTCGAGCGTGCATCCAAGCGGCATCAGAAAGATCACCCCTCTCCACCGCGGCAACGAGGCTGCATAATTGTTTAGCCTGCCCAGCGCCGCCGTCGTTTCTCGCCCTCTTCCCTTTCTCCTGTCTGCTCGCATTCTACAATCGCTATGCAACTTGGCCCCACGCCGACTGACCAACACCGCAGCAAGAGACAGGTCCAGCCCACCATCACAAGCTATTTCGAGGTGCGGGACGACTTGCACCACCACGACGATCTGCGGGGCCTGGATCCGATTACCCGTCCGCGACACCAAAACACTTGGCCACACGTCCCTGGCTCCGTGCAGGCAGACTTGCTGAGCGTGGGCATGAGAGTGCGAAAGAGCGTGTCCGAAGGCTACAAGACACACAAGATGCTGTCGTCGTCTCCAGACCCCTTCATGAGGCCGAGACCCCGTCTGGACGTCAAGCTCCCGCGTGAAGCCGTGCCCGATGACTATCAACACCAGCGCGAGCTGCTGCCCTTCTGCGGCCTGCACAAGATTGGCGGTTTCGCTGAACAACCCACAACAAATCCACATCTCTACACACCTACAAGTACAACCGGCCCAAGACCCGCCCACACCTTTCCCCTAACCGCCGATGCCTTTACCCAGCCTTTCTCCAGCCACTCCTCCACCGATAGTGACTACTACTCGGCCACATCGCCTTCGTCGCAACGCCTCCACAACCCTTCGAAACGCTCATGGCACGACGAAGACGAGGTCAGGCCAATCAACACAAACCTCCTCTTCGATGCGCGCTCGACAGGCAGAGGCATGGCCGTCGACTTTGACGACGTGCCCGTCAGCCCACTGAGCGCAACACCCCCTCAAGTCGTAGAGATGCTGCCGCCCGCGCGCCAGTATGCGCGGCCCAGGACGAGACGCTCCACAAAGAGGACCATTAGCGACGATGACATTGACATGGATTTCGAAAATGCTGCTCGTATCGAAGGGCGCGTCGGCGCAGGCAGTAACAGTGACTTTGAAGAAGCTGACTTTTTGGCCCAGGAAGTGCAGATGAGTGGTTCCTGAACCATTTCGTATCTTCTCCATCCCCGGACATAATTTCCTCTTTTCTCACGTCTCTGCTCCATCTTCTCTCACGGCCGTTTTTTCTCTTCTTCTTTTTTTTCTTTTTTTCCATTGCGACTCATGGCACATGGCGCTTAACGGTGAATATTACGAAAATGACATGTTCGCGTTGGGAGCGTATACCCAGGATGTCTTCTTTTTGTTTTCTTTTCTACTCTCTTCTCATCTGTTCTTTTCCAACTCTTCAATATCTTTTTTCTTTTACCCTATTGGTTTTCCCACCAACAAAGGTTTTGGGGGGCTCCAAGTTGTATACTGCATAAATTGACTAGGTACCTAGTGTATGTATGTCTTGAACGAAAAATTAATCAAATAGTCTCTGATGGAATTGGGCTTCTTCTTTGGTTTACCTTGTGATGCCATACTATCTACTTATCTTTCGCTCCTGTTGTCGTTCTTGGGTAGGTGCATTGTTACCGCTTTCATATGCTTGTTCTGGGCAAACGCGTCGTGCCTGCCTACGATGGGTTTGCCAGGCGCAATCATGTCACGTGTGCGTGGAGCTCACCTGCGCTCTTACCCTTTCCTACATTCCCTTCAAACCCTTGTCTTATTCCTCTGACACCGCGTCTCTTACTTGTATACTGCTCTCCTCGATGCAACAGGCATCGACAGCGAGATTGCTCGCTTATATATCCTCATCCTGACAGGCTTTACTTCTCATGAACAACAGCGTACCTGTCATTTAAGTGATAGGTTCAAGGAGCCCTTTCATTCACCAAGTACGGAATTTACCTTCACCTCTATTGTACGTGACATCATTGCTCTACTAACGGTTGGAAGGTGAAGTTGCCGCAGTTTGACTTACCTCCATCATTCACCGATCACCGAATGATAACAAGTTCACGTTGTCCAAGGATAGCACTATATATTCTGCCGGCCAAGCCCACCACAGACAACACCACCAAAAAAACTACAGTCGTTGTCTCTACAGCAAAATGCCTGATGCAGGAAGTTCCGAGAAGCGTGGCCGGGACGACGATGACAACGGCGACGCCCGCAAGAAATTGTGTCTCTCGCTCAATGACGGACCACTGTCAGAACATCCTCCAAAAAAATGTGAGTTTGTTGCTGACAAGGCTTAGGCTTACTTCAGAGCCGGTGAAAGTCATCGTCGGAACCTCAGAGACGCCATACTTCGTGCATGAGTCGTATCTTTGTACGAGCTCCGAGTTCTTCAAAAGAACCTTCAAGTCAGACTGGAAAGAGAGGGAAACAAGGACTATCGTTTTATCCAAAGCTTCCCCTGTGTTGTTCGGTGTCTATGCGAAGTGGCTTTACAGTGGCCAATTCTATTTGGCTGAACAAGATGACAAAACATTTGACGAAAAGCTTCGTTTCCTTGTGGATAAGGAGCACGGAAAGATACTGGCATGTTATGAGCTGGCCGACTTCCTCCAGGATACCGACTTCAAAGATGCATTGATCGACCTCATAAAGAATAGCATGGTCACTAACAACTGCCACTACCCATTCCTGGCCACCACAATTTATGCTTGCGCCGCTACACACTCTCCTCATCGGCAGTTTGTCATTGATTACGCTAGTAATTTTTGGCCGCAGGACCTCTTTAGTAGGTTGCATGAAGGCGTTCTTCCAGAACGGTTTCTCCTAGACCTCTTAGCTGCCAAGGGTTCGGGAAATCCAGCTCCAATTTCTCTAGCGAAATTCCTCAAAGATGTCGACCCTTGCACATACCATGAGCACACCAAGAACAACACGCCCTGCTATAAGACGAAGCAACAGAATCCTCTTTGAGCTCATCGGAGAGACACGTAAGTAACCCGTATGTTCTTTCTCTCAACTAAACTAACTTTGCGGTACTTAGGTCAAAACCACGCTGGAATAATCAAATCATGAGATAAGAGTTTGTTCGGGTATATAAAGGCTCTCCAAAAGCGCCTTGCGTGAATAAACACCTGTCGGGTGACTGTATAGCTCCCGATTTTGCAATTATAGCCAGATGGCTAAATCCATGTTTCAAGAACTCAAGTATTTTACAACCGTTTCCCTTCTTTCAAACCCTGAAGAATGGAGAATAATGCATTAATCTATACTTGACAAACGATGCGTCACCATCGCTGCATGCCTTTCTCTCTCTATATCTTGATGCCAGGAAACTATGTCGCGAACCTTTTCGACTGTACCAAAGAAACGCCAACGCTATGCATATGGACGTCTAATAAAGCATCAACTCTATGTTACTGGTACACCCCCTCTCGCTGTCCCTCTTGGGCGCAATCTACGACGTCGACTTTGTTAGCAAGAAGCCCACGTTGCACTCCGGCTGCTTCAACACGTTGAGAAAAACATCATCATCCACTGCGACCGCCACGTCGTCCACAGCCTCGTCCTCAACACTACCATCACGCTCCTTCTTCGCCATATCCTTAAGAATCTTGGTATCGATATGACGATATTCCATCAGCATCCTCAGCTTGGGCATCTTGGCCGCACGCCGCGCTTGGATCCTTGCCTCCTGCTCCTCGATATTGACCTCGCTGGCTTTCTGTAGTGTAGGCAGCATTTCTTCTTCATCCTCGTCCTCGTCCTCTTCTTCCTCAGTCTGCTTATCTTCAAGCACACCTCGACACTCACACGTGCAGCCCAGCAAATCGTGAGTCTGGCATCCCTCACGCTCATCCAGGCGGAACAAATCGCGCAGCTCTTCCTGCGAGAAGGAAGCTGCAGATGCCTTGTTATCTACAACGGCATTGGCTAGACCCATTTTCATGACTTGGCGTTGGTAAATCTTCTCATCTAGACCTCCTTGTACTAGGAACCGGTACACCTTACATGGCAGCTTCTGGCCGTCGCGGTGGATCCGTGCCATAGCCTGCAGATCTGTAGCAGGGTTCCAGTCGATGTCGAAAAGCACGATGCGCGATGCGCCAATGAGGTTGAGGCCTACGCCACCGGATTTGGCCGAGAGAAGAAATGCAAAAGATGTTGTCTTGGGTGTCTTGTTGAACTTTTCGACAAGCCCCTGGCGTTTGGAAGCGGGCGTGCTGCCATCAAGGCGTAGGTAAGTGTACGAGAGCGATACGAGAAGGCGCTCAATCATGTCCAGTGTGGTTGTGTAGTTTGAAACAATGACAATCTTTTCGTCTGTGGTGGTGTAAATGGAATGAACGAGGCTGTCAAGCAACCTTAGCTTTGCACTCGATGCGCTGGAGTTGAGGATCTTGCTAGGAATCAGCGGAATGATTGACTGCAACATTTCCGACGGCGTGTCCTCATTGTCCTTGGATGACTTGAGCAAGGAAGGGCTATTGCAGACTTTCTTCAACACGTTGATGAGCTGCAGAGCAACATCCGTACTACCAAGTGCCATACTGAACGTTGGTGAGCTCAGAATCGCGCGGTAGGTTTCCGCTTGGCCCTTGGTAGGTCTGCAAAAGACAATGTGCTCAGTTTTCGGTGGCAAGTATTTTGAAAGGACTTCTGCTGTCCGCCGAATCATGAACTGGCTAGTCAGGGATACGAGCTCCTTCCACCGAGCTTCCCCTTTTTCGAGTTCTGCTTCGCTTGCATCCGGCTGACGACTGCGCACAATGGGCACCTCAAACGATCGTTTGAATGCGGATCGTTGCCCTAGGAGTCCAGGGTTGACGAAATCGATGGCTGTGTAGAACTCTCCGAGATCATTCTGTAGCGGAGTACCAGAAAGAATGATACGCCTCTCCGTGTTCAAAGACTGAATAGCAAGCATGGCTTTGTTGTTCGCTGTCTTCAATCTATGGCCCTCGTCGGCAATGACAATGTCGACACCACTGCCCTTTTTCAGCTCCTCTTGAACAATGCGCAGCATCTCATAGCCAACAATCATGATGTTGTAAGACTTGCCCATGGTGAAATTGGCGATTTTCTTATTCTTTGCATCCAGGATGAACACGCCAACCCTCTCATTGCCAAGCCACTTGCGGAACTCGCGTTTCCAGTTATCAACCAGACCAGCAGGACAGACAATCAAGGCTTTCTTGATAACCGGAGGAGCATCGCCTATCGGATTCTGCTTCAAAAGCGTCCAGAGAAGTGTAATGGTCTGCAGTGTTTTACCAAGGCCCATCTCATCCGCCATAATGGCACCTTCGCCCTCGCATCGCATGCCCATGACACATTCATACAAAAACTGTACGCCCTCGCGCTGATGGTCGCGGAGATGCTTGCTTAGGACTGGGTCAACGACGACATCCACAATCTGTTTGCCCTTGGGACACAAATCAGGCCGTTTCATGACGAGAGCATTCGGCGCATTTGGGTCGTGACGGGGTTGTGGAATCGATGGGTTGCGCTGCGGCATAACGGTGCTGGATAGCAGAGGTGTCTTGAACTGTTGATTCCGCTGAGCGGAGGGCTTGTACTCGGGTACGCTCTTGTGATCGTCGGTAGTATTCTGTTTATTCTTCGGCTTCGATTTTATCAACGACGGAGGCTTGTATCCTGGCTCAGGTCTTTTTAGTTGCTCGACTGGGGCAGCTGTAGCTGTACCCAAGAACATGCGCCCTGCCAGGTAATCCGCTTTTTCCATGGAGCCTTCAACCTCAAGCTCTCTACTCCCAATAGAGAGCGTAGAGCCAGGAAGCAGTGGTCGATTGCATGCTCCCTTTCCCAGCTCCTTACCAGTCTCGCTATCAGTCAGTGTGGCATAGCCACCCACAACGGCAAGCACGCCATCCCCGTCCCATGTCTTATTCTTCTTCGTTGTAGGTTTCCGCCATAGGACCGTATAGTAGTTTCCTTCGAGACTCGGGGGTAGAAATTGCGCAGGCGCGGGATTGTTCAGCGTGTTGAGCGGCTGGCGATTGCCTGACAACAGGGCATTGGAACCGATTCTTCGCTTCTTATTCGGTGGCTCGCCATTGTCGGGGCGAGGGCGTGAGAGTGTGGGAGGCCGGAAAGGCTTCATGATAGGAAGTCTTGGTTGCGAAGGGGCATCTCTCTTTGAGAGATGGCAGACTGGGTGGCGTTGTGGATCAACGGGGCGAACGGCGGAGAACGCGACGCGCCAAACAAGACGCGGTCGTGCGGTATCACGTGATAATATTCAATTCTGTCATCGAATCGACCAGTCGGCGCAGAATTACATGGACGCGAATGTTGTTGAGAGAATGTATCCCGCCAATTGCGAAAGACATGACTTTAGAGTCTACCTGTTATTTGTACAACCATTCCATGTTTTCCCGATACTTTACGGCTTGTATATTAAAGTGATTGCAACCTGGTACCTCTCTGAAGTCAACGTTGGGCCTATAACGATTGACAACCGATACTGTGGCTCTTGCAGCATCAGATGATGTGTTTGTATCGAGACTCCCATGGTACCACCTTATTGGATTTGCATCGATAAGATCGAATCCCCATGGTCGTCCAGCAAGCTTAAAATCGTTGTTGACTCCAGCATAGCCCTGCCGTAGTATCACTCGGTATTTCGCTTCGATATGTCTTATTGCAATCTCTTTTCCACCAGCCTCCAATATCTCCATTTGCATCCTTGTTTCATAATCCCAGTTTCTATACCAAAAGGGCATCCATGCAAACAATCATCGATGCACTGATGCACTCTGTGGTCGAATTTGACAGAGCTGGCCACAAATTGTGGATGAGCTACGCCACACATGATCGACATCTTCTTGAGCCTGCTCTTCGGAAAATGGTATGCAGCTGCCAATGCATATGGACTGCCGCCACTCACAGCGTATACCTTGAACTCTTGAATTTCATGATAGTCAAGCAAGTGCTGTACATCCTGGACAAAGCCTAGGACCCCCCTGTTGTGTGGCGTCGAATGACCATAACCAGGACGATCGATTGCAAAGAGTCGAATACGATGGCTCTCAGCGTATCTGTGAAAACCATCCCATTCCATCCGACAACCAGGAGTACCATGGAATAAGACCCAAACTTGCCCCACTTCTTTACTGCGACCAAGTCTTGCATAACTCAGTTGGGATCCTGAGGGTAGGAGAATAGCCTGGCTATCTCCCTGTCGGAGTACGTCCTCAAGATGAACATGGGAAATCTGTCTCCGTATAGGGTTCTCAATCTCACTCATGGTTGAGTGCTTGGAATTTGCCAGACCTTTGACCTTATTCCTGGACATAGTAGTAGTAGTGGTAGCCATTGAACTCGGTATGACATTCTTCGAGGTCGTTTTGTTTGAGGCAATGGCTTTGGGATTCTTTTTGTTGGAAGACAAAGATCGAGAGCTCGTAGAACTCACGTGTTCTGTTCTTAATAGCAAGTAGGGTCGAGATGGACGGTGTAGCAAAGCTTGAAGCGCAGTGGCCCTGATACCCCAAAAACTGTTCTTCATGGTTCCTGGAGACTTTGAAAGTTGAGAAGAAGTCAACGTGAGTTATGACGCAGACCCGTTATGCAAGGGCGGCTTGCGACAGGGCACGCCTTGCCGCAACACCCACCGAGCACCATTCATCGCCAGAGTTGTCTCAACAGGAGAGACTGCATGAACATGACAGACCGAAGAGTACGCGTCATGTTCCGTCTATGTACCCAAACAGCTTCGGCACGCTGCCGCTGTCGTGCTCGACAACCTTTCGGACGACCTCTCCGTGTGGCATCGCGCGCTGCGTTGAGGCCGCGGAAGACACGACAGAGCGCATGGATGGGGCGTTCTAAATTGACTGTGGCGTTTTGTGCCGGCATGCACTCGCACCCGCCCCTCCCTTCATGTACGTACGAACAAGAAAACGGGGAAAGATGTCCCTGCACAGTCGTACAAGAAAGCCCTTCAATCCTTAAATCATTCGATGATCCGATTGAAATTAGTCCCTCTAGAATCCCTGCGCTACCCGAGTTCCATCAATCTATGTATTTGACCCCTCAGACACATACGGTACTCTTGTTGCATGCCGCATCAGTACTCGATAAGAAGGACAACATGCGGAATATCATGAACGAGTCAAATTTGCAATTTGAATGTATTGGCACTCGAGCTGTCTTCTCAATGCCCCGGTAGTCCAACTCAACCAGTCAAGTTCCGGTCGACACACTAATGCAAGGAATGCTATGAACAGCTACAATCAGTCCTGGGCAGCATTTGAAAACTCACCCTTATAGTACTGCAATCGTTAGTCCATACCCGTAGTCAAATATAGGTCTGGAGTCAGACTTTCAAAAAGGCCGCACTTACCTCGGACACGTTTCTTGCCAACTTTGGATCCCTCAACCTGGGGTTTGCAGTGGGTATGCTCCAGTTGTTGACGCCCCACCACCATCTGCGTATCCGCGCACCGACACCGTGTCCGCTGAACTTTGCTGATCGGTTCCAGTGCCGCCAGCCGTTGAGAAGGAGAGTCCATAGTACACCCTGGGCGAAACACATGATGACCTAATTATAATCAGCATGTGCATGGTCGAGAAAGAGACGTGGAGACAGTACCTGGTCTCGAAGTGTAATCCATAGTACACCTTGCCATCCCTCTGCGTGCTCAATGCTCTTCAAGTAACTCTGTTCAAACCGTAGGTCTGGCAGCGG
Organism: Curvularia eragrostidis; assembly: GCA_020744315.1. Lineage (NCBI taxonomy): Eukaryota > Fungi > Ascomycota > Dothideomycetes > Pleosporales > Pleosporaceae > Curvularia > Curvularia eragrostidis. The sequence continues at coordinate 5,613 of JAIRCK010000151.1, read as the reverse complement.
AGGCATGGCCTTGTTTCGTGGCAGCGGATCTAGCACGCTGAGGGGAATCTCATCTTCTTCAACATCAGAGGCGTCGGGGTCGGGGTGTTCATTGAGCCTGACGGGCTGCTTCTGGGATGCGGCGGTCGATGGGTTCACGTCGTGTCGCGGTGATGGGTGCTGATTGATGGAAGCACCCTGCAGTACTGAGCCAACTTCTGTAGGTATGTCTGAATCCATGGCTGTCTCAATTTCTCTCGCTGCGATGCGAAGCTCCAGATGAGAGGGAGGGCAAAGTGTAGAGAGCAACAGCACAATGGAGGCACCGGCTTGGCAGTTGACGTCGGGCGTGCCTGCGTCTAGCGCGATGGACCCTTGATGGCGGCGGGACCTCCAAGTCGGCGCACGGCGACACAACCAAGTAACCCCACAGGCCGACACGACCACACCTACACTTACCACCTGCTCGACCTTGCTGCAAACAACTCGCCAACATGGGTAACCAACAGTCAGGGCTGCTCGACAACATCGCCTCGGGCTCAAATTGTACGTCGCCGGCTGAAGAGAAGGCCTGCTTGTCCAAGGACTTGCAGGGGGAGGAAATGCCTGCTAACAGCACGCAGTCGACCGCGAGGAGGTGGATCGCCTGAGGAAGCGCTTCATGAAGCTCGATAAGGTGCGCAGTTGTCAGCTGTACCAAGAAGCGGCGCGGCTTGGCTGACAGCATCCTAGGACAACTCGGGAACCATTGAGCGTGACGAATTCCTGGCCCTCCCTCAAATCTCCTCGAACCCTCTCGCAACACGCATGATTGCCATCTTTGACGAGGACGGTGGCGGCGATGTCGACTTCCAGGAGTTTGTGTCGGGTCTCTCAGCTTTCAGCAGCAAGGGCAACAAGGAGGAGAAGCTGCGTTTCGCATTCCGCGTATACGATATTGATCGCGACGGTTACATCAGCAACGGCGAGCTGTTCATTGTACTGAAGATGATGGTCGGAAGCAACTTGAAGGATCAGCAACTCCAGCAGGTCCGTATACACACGAGTGACACAGCGAATGAGCTTTGGGAGCGATTCTAATGCATCACAGATTGTCGACAAGACCATCATGGAGGCTGACCTTGACCGCGACGGCAAGATCAGTTTCGAGGAGTTTACTAAGATGGTCGAGAACACGGATGTATCCATGAGCATGACGCTGGACCAGTTCTAAGCACTATTCCCCATGACAATGCAACGGCATATCCTGACACGAGAGTTTCCTTGGCGAGGCGTTCATGGTGTTGCAGGTACACTTGGGACGGACTTGAAAGTATTCAATATTCATCAATCCAGGGGTTTGGCCCCCGAAACATGAGCATGGTGCATTTGGATGCTGATGTTAACTAGAGGCAGCTGTACAGTTCAATGTATGTGATCTACCGTTATGAGATATGTCACCAGCGCAGTTTCTCTGTAATTCAGAAGCGGCCCGATTTCGTCCCGATCTATATCCACAAACGCCGATACGCCACCCTAACATTTCGTATACCTTACCTTCGCAACTGTGAATCTAGCCTTACAATTTGATGTTCGCAGTTATCATCCTTAGTGTGAACAGTAACTCCCAACACCTCTGTCCGACAATCTCATCCCTTCTCTATCACTCGTCACGGAACGTTCTGTGTCCTTACCAAGATCTCCGCGCCTATCGGGCATTGAACAACTTCGCTTTTTTGTTTCCTCCAAATCGAGCCTTCATGGCGAGCCAAGTTCCCGGCTCTGCGTGTAGACGCCCCAAGAAGCTCTCAACATCGTCTTTGATAAAGTAAAGGTTCTTGAGCATACCGTCCGCGCTCTTAGACATACCGTTCAGCTCCACGCGCAACTGATCCTCTGCTACACCATCAGCACTGGAAAGCACCTTGTGAATTTCATGGTACGCATGCAAATCTTCACTCGCACCCTTCATCAGAACATCCAGCTCTCTAGGAAGATCACCGATAGTATTCACATACGGATCCGACAATTTCTGGAACAGGATCTGATAGATCTGAAGGACGTGGAACGCGCGGCCGAAGAAACGCTTCAAAGGCGCAGCTTCGCTCACAACAACATTGTACAGGAGTTCCATCTTGCGAAGCATTACGCCCCTGTCATTGAGCAAGGACGCGGCCGTCACATTCTCCGTTTCAAGCGTTTCGATGAGGGTCTCGAAGGCTTCGCTGAAGGCTTCACTCTCGGTTTCCACATCTGATGCGTGAGATAGCATTGCTGCGAGCTTGGCTTCGTTGGCAGCCATGGCCTTTTCATCCTCAGCACGGAGACGCATGAAGATTTCGGCGCTGCGACGGTTCTCCTCTTGGAGCTTGCGGATCATGGATTGATGGTAAGCTAGCTCGCGGTGGAGCTGCTCATTTTTCGCTGCTAGTTCACTAACAGCAAGCTGTTCCTTTGCAGCTCGTATTAGGTTTTGCTGGTAACGATCTGCACGACGCTGCGAGTCTTCTGCGAGCTGCTTGTAGTATTCGATATGCCCCCGTGCTTGCTTGAGATCGATCCTTAGGTGTACAAAATCTTCGGGTTGGCAGGATAACTCGTCTTCCTTTTCCCTCAGTGCTGTTTGCAAGGCTTCGTTTGCGGCTTCGAGGGCCTGTTCACGACTCTTGATTTCTTGGATCACTTCACGTGCTGCGTTGAGTTCTTCCTTCTCCGTGGACTGTTTCTGCATCTCCTTGGGCAAGACATCATCCAGATTGTAGCCTTGGGCTCGAGCTTCCGAAAAGATTTGGCTGAGGCGCTGTTTGATATCCTCCAGGGCAGCCATGGTTATCACAATGTGAATAATGGTTCCGTCCGTATTGGACTGGAGAGGGGGAAGGCTCATTTAGATATATCGCATAGTTCAACATTGTTTGTGAACTTTGGAAGTTTCCAGGTGTGGTACTCCACACAGTGGATTGACAATCTTTCGTCACGCAATGTGCTTGCCTAGTATGTGATTACGACTTTGACAGTGAGAGGGAAGCTGCTAGGATCATATGCATCAAACCCTGTGCGCAACCCATATCGACTACCGTAGCGAGATCTTCTCTTAATTTAAGCTTCAGCAAGCAATTCGCGGTGATGACCGGGATTCTACTGTGACCCGCCAACAATGTTCCAAACAACCAAGCTCTAAGCCGAAGAAAAGGCTCTCCGTATGGTATCGCCAAAACTTGTGGCGATTATCAGTATATAAATCCATGGGGAGAGTCTTCAACCTACGTGTTCTGCAAAGAGGTGAACTCAAATCAACAGAGAACATAGCAAACAAAATATCCCAAAAATTTACTTCAATCAGTATGCGGTCTTGGCGTCACGGTAATTTAGCGAGGATGACGATTGCGCTGCAATCTCTTTGCACTTCTGCGGCAGCCGCAATGCGGCTATAGAACCACAAATTGATCTTGCATGGAGCCAAAGCAATAGAGATATCATGAGTAATATTCGACGATGCTGTAAAACGCGTGATGAACTGGGTCAATATCTATATGATTGATGTCAACGCAACGTCATGAGCAAGAAAATGATTTGACTTGAACTCCTGGAGAAACGTAGAGACTAAATTGAAACTATCGCGCACTTGTACACAGTTTTGCTAAGCCTATTTGGCCGATTTTCTATGTAGAAACGCGTTACCAACTTGAGCCTAGCGGAAAAGTTCATGGTATCTAAGTTGAGCTGCTCAGTATATACACTGGGCAGTGATCCAAATACGAAGATCACCTGAATCACGTTTCCAAATGCTGTTTTCCTCCATACAAATCATAGAGTGCTCGCTTACCTACCCACCTACATAGTGGCTTAGTCGCGCAAAGCCCCAAACCTGAGCATTCTCTTACAGTGCTGAGCGATTCAGCCTTCCCCTCAGTTTCAGCCGCGCCAAAACCTGTGCCACAAAGGGGTTTTAGAACCCCACCTGACGAGTCTGGCCTAGCGTCAGGTTGCCAGTATATATACATGCAATGAGAGGTCAAGGCATAGCTTTCGCATTATCTGTGCCTTTCCGAAACGCGCCCTTGCCACGCTGCACATCCATCTTCACTCTTCCCACGCGCATCAATATTTGCATAGATACGTCCAGTACTGTGAGAACATCGCTTTAAGCCACAGATATGTATCAGTATACAGCTCTTGAACCCGAGGGCTCAAATTTCCGTCTCTTGAGGCTACTGAAAGGGACTGGTACTGAACTCGAATGCGAGCTCTCCCCGCAATCACTGCATGATGTACACTCTCCGTATGAAGCTCTTTCTTACACATGGGGTAGTAGCGAGCTTGTAGAGTGTATAACACTTGATCGAAAGCCATTTTGGGTAACAGACAACCTACATTCGGCGTTGCGAGGCTTGCGGTTGTGCGATAGGGATCGCATTCTGTGGATCGACGCGATATGTATAAACCAAGAAGACAAAGCGGAACAGAGTCAACAAGTTCAGCAGATGGGGCAAATCTTCGAAAAGGCCGAGAAGGTTCTCTTCTGGTTGGGCAAGGCGACGCCACAAATCCATGCCTTGATGGACACACTCGACCAATTTCGAAACGTCGATTCTGGTTGTTACGACAAGCAAGAAACGTTTGAAGGCTGGCCCTGGAAAGATCATCGTATCGCGATAAAGCAACTTTTAAATCGAGAATGGTTTACGAGGGTCTGGATTCTGCAAGAGGTAGCCAAAGCCCGCCGAGCCGATATCTGTTGTGGCATTCGATGCATTCCAGCAGAAACTTTTGTCCTCGCACTCTCCTTGGTAGAGCAGGAGCCTCCGCAGCACTGTAAACCTGTATTGGACATAATGGCAAAGCCGTCCCAGTCAAGTTCCTGGTGGGCACAAACACGCGACTTACGCACCCTTGTGCGCAAGTTTCAAGCGAGCAAAGCAACTGATGAGCGCGACAAGGTATATGCCCTGCTTGGTATGTCTTCAGACTCTCTAGACAGAAAGAACCTTGCTATAGACTACCGAAGGCCAACCTGCCAAGTTGTTCATGAGGCTATGACATATTTGCTCCAATCAACGCAAATAAATCAATCGGATCCATTCACAATTCATAGTATTCTCGATATTATGTGTTCTTTTACGACACTGGACGTTACTTATTTTGTACCGGCAGAAGGAATTGAAACAGAGGTGACCTACCCTCATCTTCAATCAGGATACGTTACGAGTGAGTCATATCAAACCAAGGTCCAGTTTCCAGCTATAACTGTTGTCAACGATCAAACACTGCTCTTTGAGGAAAGGCCAACAGAAAATCTTGAGAACCAGAAGACATGCTATAGCCAGATACTCAAGCTCATGCTGAATCAGCAGTCTAGCAGAGTTTCACGAGACTATGACAGAGGACTGCACATATTCTCGTGGGGGAATCTGGAGCATCATGTAAAAGTGGTTGTAATACACGACAAGAAAGAGGCCATATTTAAGGCTGCAATGAGAGAGTGTGATCAAGTTGCCAGACGGTTGCTGCACATGAAATTAGGAATTGAAGAAGAAGAAGAAGAAGAAGAAGAAGAAGAAGAAGAAGAAGAAGAAGAAGAAGAAGAAGAAGAAGAAGAAGAAGAAGAAGAAGAAGAAGAAGAAGAAGAAGAAGAAGAACGTGGGGCGCTTACGC
>JAIRCK010000150.1:0-43954 GCA_020744315.1 Curvularia eragrostidis | reverse complement strand
GGTGGGTGGAAGCGGAGACAAAAAGGGGGGGAGGGGTGGGGGGAGGGGGGGGGGGGGGGGGGGGGGGGGGGGGGGGGGGGGGGGGGGGGGGGGCGGTTTTCAGATTCCACTTGTTTGTAAACACTGGCTACTAAAAAGGGAATGTTAGTGTAGAGATAGATATAGATGCTGTTAGAACCACGCATGGGATGTCGGGGCGGTTTTGATGGTAATGAAAAGGCATGGGTGAACGAGGGGTATAAAACTAAGAGCCTTATTAGGTTAGTATTGTAGTATAGAGGTAGAGCTTGACTTGTAAAAATTTCATGACTCGTAGCTTTTGCCAGCTTGCCTCAATGTGTCATGCGCTATCAGTACTTATGTACTCAGTGCGAATCTTCTTTGTCGCTCCCATAGGTGCTTGAGATGCTACAGCCATGTGTGCTGTTCAGTAGCAAGAAAAGCGAAAGTGTGGAGGAGAAAACAGTAGCTGGGAATTTGGCTCGGGTTATCTTTGTATTTAGATCACTGCCTAGTGTAGATACTGAGCAGCTCAACTTATATAACGTAAGCTTGACCGCTAGGCTCGAGCTGGTAACGCGTATTTACATAGGAAATCAGCCAAATGAGCTTCGCTAAACCGCGTACGGGTGCATAACAGAAAGAGATGTGTTGTCCTTCGAAATGTTTAGACAAGAGCCGAATGCAATAACTGTGGATCAAATAATAAAAGCTTTGAATTCATAGCCTACTAGTGGTTTTAGATGGGCGACTGTCACTCGAAAAAATGCACTCTCACCCTCTCCCTCCTCAAGCCCTCTCCTAACTTCCTATCCCTGAAAGAAAGAGAGGAAGAAGGCCGAAAAAAAAATCACAAAGTATAACAGAGTCTACACCTCACACCTTCCAGAACCAAAAAGTCTTTAAAGTGAGTATGCCTACACAAGAGGCTTGAATTCTTACCCTCAGAAAGAAAGAAAGAAAAAGCCAGACTCTCCAAGACATATCCTCCATTCCCCTCATTTATTGTCCTAATTTCCCAACTAACGTATATCAACACGTCACGAAGTAGGCACACAAGCCGACGAAAGACTCTATTCCGCTGAGCTGAGAAACCTCATAACGATATACTTCAACAAAAGGAGCTGTAGAGTAATGAGGCGCATCATCATCGAAGCCATAGAGTCAATTTCTTAATCGCTATGTGCTTAGCTTAGCATTATTTGATATCGCTGGTCAGATTGTATGTATGTTTTTCTTAGACCATAGTCGGCGGTTTGAGGGGTATTTGGCTAAGAAGAAGAAGAAGAAGAAGAAGAAGAAGAAGAAGAAGAAGAAGAAGAAAGGTGGGTAGGTAGGTAGGTAGGTCACGGTATAAGGGCTTGGATGGAGAATATGCAGAAAGTTCGTGGGGTGGTTCTAGATAACTTGTAAATAGCTAGTACGGTGACTATCTCCATATCCGATACGAGAAGTGAAAGCCGTGACACAAAGGAGTAAGTAGAGTTGGGAAAAAGAGCTCGGTCATTGTTTTTATACTATACTACTCCTGCTACATGCCGTTTCGTTGTATTAATATAAATCTAGACTCTTCACCTATGGCTTTGTAACTTTTCCTAAGCTGGGGTTTAGTGTACTTGTTGGTGATGAACAGTATATATTAAACATCACAAAAACACGCAACCAACTAAGTCTTAGTGAAATCATGTACGGAAGACGGAAGAGCTTGTGTGGATATCGCTGACTAGACTAGCGGACTTGGGTATGCACAATGAGCTTGTGTCGCGTGTGCATACATTTTTTCCCCTGCAGCACCGAGTACAATACCAGCTTGCTCTTGATGCCCGATGGCTTCCACGCTGATGTGTCAATCAAGGCCAGTTTTCACATTTTTAGTACGTGCTCGATACCCAAGTTGACATCTGTTGCATATTGGTGACACCCTAGGCGCAATGTCAGCAGCCACCTAGAAGTCCCATGATGCTTCCTGACGGCCGGCAATCCGGCCCGTCGTGCTCAGACATTTTGTGTGGCAAAGGAAACCACATGCACCTCAAGGCAGCGCTTTATCATCTAGGTGAAGCGATGGGCGTCCTTGGGGGCCGTCTAGGCGTCGTCACACAAGAGCACCGACTGGCTACCAATGTGTTGGTATTGTGCGACGTGGTATCTGTGATTCGGTAGTTGCAAGTGACAGGCCGCGGCCAGGCTGAGCTGGTGCAAGGGCCCACAGTTCTTGCGAAAGCCACGGGTCGGTGTCTGTCCTATCCCGTTGCTGCGTCGGGTAGCAGTTCGAGAGAGGATGGCTATCGAGCCAATAGCAGGGCAGTCTTTGGGCGCATAAACTTTGATGTTCAGGCATAGATCTATTGCGGGGCGGGGAGTACGAGTCAGACGACTCGATCCATTCGGTCGAGAGGGATGGAATTGTGAAAATAGTGCCAGCCTCGTCTCGTCTTTTGTGCAAGGGACAGAAGGGGCCATTTGGAATGCATTTATCCGCTGTCTTGTTGCCGCTGATGCGCGTGATCGAGGAGTGGTAGGCAACCCAGGACGGAGGAGACGAGCCGATCGTCTCCTGCCAACAGGGTCTGCGGTTGATTGGTGGTAGCGGCCGGGCTGCGGCATGAGGAAGGCTGCCGGTAACTAAAGAGAGCAAGTCATGACTTCAGCTCCCAATACGAGGCTGGCGGGGCCCCTGGTACAATGGCAGATCGGAAAGGCTCCGAGGGGGCTTTGATATTGCCAGGATTAGAATATTGGAGGAAGTGGGGCAGGGCAGTAGGACCGTCTAGGTTGCCGGCAGCAGTACTACCTAGAACACGCTTCACAACAAGATGGAGTTGATTCGAGCGGATCCGCCTCCTTGAAAACTAGTGGTGAAACTAGGAGAAGCACCTGGGTGCAGGGCTAGTGGTGCCCGTAAGGTAGTATTGGGGTTGCCAATCCGATCCTGTATGATCGCCGCCTAGGACCAATCGCATCCACCATGGGCTATGGGATGTGCTGCAAGGGCCTGGACCACGGCCGTCTCAAGTGAGGAACGACACAAGTTTGTTTTCGAACATGATTGTGGCGCGTGTCGATCCGGACTCTTGTTTGTGTGGCTGAGTGCTAATTCCAACTCCACGCGTCGGTCAGGGCCATGATGCGCCGCCAAGTTGCAGCACAGACTGGAGATGATCCTGTTTTCGGTCCAGAGCGGGTAGGTCATCATGTTGAGGAGCTGAACCGCGCCTGTCGATATGTGAGGCTGCCATGGGGCTCCGCGTCGAGGGTTAGCCTTGGTATCCTGAGGCGCACACGAGCGCAGCCCTGTAAGACGAGAGTGGCAAAATGGGCCGGCCATACATGGCACAGCAACTTGATCGGTCTTACGTGATTGCAGCTTCTGTAGCCTCATACTCATGAAATGCATTCAAAACAAGGAAGTTTGCAGTGAAGCTATATTGTTCTAGTACGAAAACAGTTCTATGGTACAGTTGCTGCCCAACCACGTAGTTGCAGTGGATCCCTTTGTGGCCGTTGGTGACAGCTGTCGTTCGCTGCGCTAGCATCTCAGGCTCAAAGCAAAGTCTATTGCCGCCCAATACCCAGCACATGTTTTGTGACCTTGTAGACTACTCTAACACTCTTGGCCGTCTTTTCGCCGCAGCTTGCCTCTCCAGCAATCGAGGTCCCCGGGGATCCACATGCATTCGTCACTCGGCGCTTCACTTCGTCCACCTCATCAACCCATGCGTCGTCCGTATACCCCATCAAAGCCTTCCAGCGCCTGCGCCGGGCTATCCGTACCAGCATTAAGACGCGTGCCCAAAAGCAACCATGTTCCAAGATATCTGCGCATCAAGATATGTCGTCAACATGAACCGTGCGTTACAATTGCGTTCGTACCCTGGGACTCCCCCGCTTTTCCCTAAATGCGCGCCGGAAGGAGATGCAGAAAGCCCAAAGAAAAGCTGGCGACAAAAGAAACATAGTGATGTGTGACTCGAAGTCGACGAGAAAAACTCTAGAAAAAAAAAGAAGAGAAGCCGCAAATGGCACTATATATTTCAAGGCAAGGGAGATGGGTGTAGATCGCCTTCCGCCATGAGCGCCCCATGCCCACTGCCTTTGATAGGCTCAACGAAAAAGAAAAGAGCATGATAGACTGCGCCATGACCGGTATATGTACAGGAAAGAAAAAAGCAGTCCATGTCGTTTGCGTATCGGGAAGAAAGTCGTGCGCTCCGTGCTGGTCAAGGGCATGTTCCGTGTGGGTATGTGCGTGAACGCACTGCCTGAACGACCTTGAGATGCTGGGTAACAGCAAGTCACCAAGCAGGATCGTCATTGCCCAAGCTTGCCGCTATCATCGCCGGCGTGCTGTAGACGTGGGTCGTTGTGCTGAGGAGCCTGCGCCGACTTCCTCGAGAAGGTCCATGCAAGATGTCAACACTATGCCAAGTTAGCAACATGCACACTATGGAATAGCAATCGCGCTATACTGACTGGCTATGATCTCCTCTTCCCATACGCCCATCTGATAGTCGACCAGGCCGTGCTTTTCCATACTATCACAGTTCTTGACAAGCTGCGTGCCCATCTTCTCCAGGAAATCGTAATCGATGAGCGACTTTGGGGCCTGTGGACGCTGGCCTGTGCTGATCATCTCCTGCGTCATGGCCTTTTGCTTCTGCAGGGTGGAGAGCCAGCAGGTGTTGAACTCTTCCCACAGCTGTAGCCGCTGTTGGTAGTAGGTTTCGTCGTCGCGCACTAGGCCTGCTACAGTCAATTCAGCTGCTCGCTCTATCTCGCACAAGCGGAGGAACTTACCCAAGGTCTCGGCAAAATGCAAAAGCCAGTCTGACATTCTAAACAGCATTGCGCCTGCTTCACTGAGTCGGCTGTCACGCACATGCTCAAATGTCTTCTTGAGTTCGCTTTGGTAGGTCCTGTAGAAATCATCGTAGTCGTTACCGCTGGCGGGTTGCGACTCGCTATAGCTGCCCTGCGGGTAGCCCGATTGCGAGGAGGCTTGGTTGGGGTCCGTCATGCTGGCAGCAGTGTAGGCGGGAGCAAGGGCTTCTCGTCCGACCTGAGTTTGGGGTGCTGTATATGCCAGAGATGGGTACTGGGAGGGGACGCTTTGGGAGGCAATGGCAGAAGCAGGTGCGCTCGTGGGCCCGCCTTCATAGTACTGCGGTTGTGCAACGCCAAAGCCGGTGCTAAGAACTTGTATAGCCGAGTCCCTGTTTTGCTGGTACTGTTCCACAGGCTCGTACTGTGACGAGCCCGTTGCGGAGCCCTGGGCGCTGGGCACGCTGTACATGATGTTCTGGCCGTAGGGCGTGTACTGTTGCGAAGTGCGTTGTGTCTGTTGCTGTTGGGATGACTGCTGGGGCTGCTGTTGGTCGGCGCCATAGTCTTGGGTGCCGTACGAGACGTTGGAGGGTTGGATGGAGGAGCCAAACTGTGCGCCTTCACCGTAAGCGTAACCGTAACCCTGAGGACTGGCGCGACTTCCGGACGAGGGGAGAGAGGTAGGTGGGGCAGGCGCTGTCAAGGGCGGCTGCCTGAAGCGGTCGGATGCGCTTACCACGGGATAAGACGCCTGTGGTGGAAGGAGCGTGCCTTGCTGGCTCGCGTAACCTGAGGGAGTATGCCGTGGCCGGCGGTCATTGTCCATCCCAACCAGCCCGCCTTTCAACTGCAGACTGAAGGGCGAGTCGAGGGCCCGGTACGCCGAGGGCGAGACTGGCGGCGTCGCGTAGTTGGCCAGCTTGCAGGCTTGGGCAAGACGGGAAGAAGATGACGGTCGGCGCAAGAGGTGGGGTTGGAGGGAGGCAGGGAGGCGGGGAGGCGCAGGCGATGGCGATGGCTATGGGCTATGGGCTATGGCAATGGCAAGCGGAAGCGCAGGCCGGAGGGCAGAGAGGTATGGATCGGGTATGTGTGCGCGTGCGAATGGACCAGAAAGAGACGGCGAGAAGGTGGGCCAGTGGTAGGTTGATGTATGACGTCCAAAATTGGCAGGGCAGGTGGCTTCAGGACCAGATGGTTTGGATATAAACACGGTCCCGACACGTCGACTGCTTGGCCAATGGAGCCCAATGATGCAGCTGAGGAAGCTCGCGCAAGAGCCTCGGCGCTGGCTGGGATAACCTCGCTTTGGGGTGCACGAGGATGAGGGCAATGCAATGCTCCAGGGACCGGGATGATTGGTCCCGAAGTGGAAATGCTGGAGAAAATATGTGCGTCGAGTGGACCGACTAAAACACGCAACCAGTGCCCGAAAGCGAAATTGTCCGGTGGAGACGAGCGTGGAGGGACCCTGTCTGGACTGGGCTGGTGGTGAGGCGACGCTTATGCGTGAGAAGTTTGAAGGGTAGTCCTTGCAAACCGATCAGTGTTCCAACGAGTCGGACTGAGCAAGCGGCCGGTCTAGGAGATCGTCTCAAACAACTTAACGTCCACGGTGCGGTAGCTTAACGGCCTAAACACACACTGACGTTGTTCACGCCGGCGTAGTGTCTTGGTGGGCGAAGGGGGAGGCTGGTGCGCACTGGGCGAGAGGGAGTACATGCAGAGACGAAGGAAGCCTTCGGTCCGAGGCCAGACTGAAAGTGCGACAGACGGTCGGTTTGCAGTCGAGGGCACTGGGGCCCACGGACAGAGACGTGAGGGCCTTTATTAGAAGAGTCGAGGGGATCACTGGCGCCCGTGCTCGCGTGGAGCGTCACGACGATAGCACCAGCAGCAGCAGCTTCACGGCAGCCCTGAATGGGCGAGCGGACGCGGGCCCGGCGTGGGCGTAGGCGTAGGCGTATAGGCGTAGTGGGGGGGGCTGGTCGGCAGTGCTAGCCTGCCTGTAGCACACAGCAGTAGAGGGCGAGGGGAGGGAAGGATGCAAAATCACTACATTGGGAGCCCATGGGGCCGCGTGAGGGCAAAAAGGAAGTAGTCTGCAAGCCACGCCGGCGAGGGCTGTAAATATCTGGACCGGGGGGTTGAAACTAGAGGAGAAAACAATGGTGGGTACCTGAGCAGTGGGTGTGGCTGCACGCCCGGTCGAGCGAGTGCTGACGAGTAGCAGTCGTCTTCAGTCAGCGACCATGCGAAGCATCCGATTTCCGATCTCGTCAGGGTGGGGCTCACAAATACCCTGTCGGCCAGAGTTACGGATCGCCCATGGTGGATCTGCACGCGCCAGTGCAGCCCATGCTGCAGGGCATGGTCGCCGTGTTGGATGTTGGCTGTGCGTGCTCGACCGCCGCATCCTGTCGGTCTGTCTGCTTGTCTGCTTGTCTGTCTGTCTGTCTTTCTGCGTCAAGATGCCGTCTTCTCTCTTCTCTCTTGTCTCCGCGGCCAGTCTTGCGGGCCCACGGCGGCCAAATGTCGCAGGTTGCTGGCCCAGCTCGTCCCTTCACCAGCCTGGCCTTGGCGCTCGCCAGCAACGGACGAGCCGCAGAGCATTTGTCCCCGAGGGCGGCGGGCACACGACGGGCGCTGCAGAGCACCACCCAGCGCGCCGTGTGGGAGCAGGCCTAGCCTTCACCAGCTGCATTCCGTGCCCTGTCGCGCTCTTGTTTCACACTGCCATGTCGCGTCGGTTGCTGAAGCGCGCCTGGATGCTTGTCTTTGCTGCCAAATCATCAGACAAACGTCGAACCTCGCCGGCCTCAGCGCGTCGTCGCCGTCCACGCGCACGCCATGCTGCGCAGGGAGATGGGGAAGAGAGAGAGACTGAAGGTTTAGGGGCTATCTCGGGCACTGGGCGCTGGGTGCTGGGCGCTGGGCTCGATGCGCCAACCTCCCATCTCTGCCACGCTGCAAGTTCCCGCCGAGGGGCAGGGGTGCGCTCGCCTGTGGTCGATCCTGCCTTGTGATGCTCCTCCTCCCTAGCCTCACTCGTCGATCCTGCCCACTGCAAAGAAAAAACCCCCCGTCTGCTCCAACACGTCCAACACCAACATGTCGCATCCGCTGCTCGCCATGCCCAGCCCCGCCCACACATCACCGCGCTGCCGTATTGGCTCTGCGCCGCACAGCGTCCTCAAATCTTACGCACTGCCGCCTGGGCCTGGCCTCCAGTGGGGCTAGCGCCATTTCGGACTATGCTACCGACAAACCTCAGTGGCTTTTGCCGCGAACTCTCCGTCATGTCCTGCCCTCCGCCCGGCAGAGCTGCCCACACTAAGCTGCACCGTTTATTTGGAGCTAAACAAGCCCGCCTGGTATTGGAAATGACACATGGAATGCACCGCTTGTCGCGCCACATGCATCACGCACGGATCCATGGTAGAGGTCACGGTCACGGTGCAAAGGTCGCTCCACGTGAGCCTTGCAAGCCCGTGTGCTTCTCCAAGTAACCCAGCGGTGTACACCCCCCCAACCAACCCGTCGCGTAACGAAACCAGAGCAGTCCAATTGTGCGCTGCGCTGTCATCACAGGCCACGCGAGTGCGTCATTCCGGTACGGCTGGCGATCATCAAGTGGCCCCAGCTGCCGCGTCAACCTGCACCCTCCTGCATCCTAACATGATCAAGGACCACGGCGCTGAACATGCTTCGAGAAGGTTTCGCTTTCTTCCAAATAAAACCCCTCCTGACTCGTCTCACCGCCTCGTCTAGACGCTGAGCAATCGCAAACAGCCGTGCGACTTGGTCCATCTGCGCTTTCGTCGATGCCGTCACTTGGGCGGCGGTGAGAGTCGCCACCATCATCGTCACAACGGCTGCGGTTTGGATGGTCGTTGGTGGTTGAGGCGTCCTGCCAACTCTATCTCGCAGCCCACACGCATTCCCGACGGCCATCTCCACCATTCGAACTCTGTCTACCTCCCGGAGCAACCGAGACGTCTATGCGAGTGCATGCTTAAGCACCAACGTTTGAGACTGCTCTCAATTGGTCGCCTTACGGTTGAGTTCAAACAGACGAGTCAGGATCGTCGTCACCTCGCTTCTGATTACCAGGACACTGCACCGTCGCCTTCGTCGTACATGCCAGCGGCAGTCATTTTTTTCTTGATTCAACGTGAAGCGCTTTGCTTGCATGCTTACAAAGCGCTATCCTCTGTAATCTCGCTTTCGTCTTCGGGATCGATCGTCGGCATTCGCGCGCGTCCGAGGTTTCAACGCAGCAGTCATGTCATCAATGGCATTGCGCCCACTACTGCGGGAACTTTACTCTTCTTATAGCGGTGCAGGAACTCATGCAACGATGCACTCTCATCCAAGGATTGTTGCTCGAGAGACGGTTGTCAAGGCTGTCAGGAACGGACCGAGAAAGCAAAAAAACAGCCAGCCACAACATTGGCATGCCTGATTCAACATGCCTGTATAAGATGATACTCGGTCTGCATGCCGAGGCATTAGAAGCACGGTCGAACGCATGTCAACCCCCCCCCAAAGTGTTCCGAGCTCGGCTTCGAAAAACACATTGAGCGGGAGGGAAGGCATTTCCCGGTACGCGTATGTGTGGTGACAAAATAAACGTTGCGTTACCCGCAAAGCGCTTGGTCATGTCTTATCCCTTGCATCTCAGGATATGCCAGTCGGACTTGTGCGCAATGCTGCCGAAGCTACCCTATGTACGTACTTCTCTTAGGGCAAGGATGTCTTGCAGACGATACCGTCAATGCACATGGTAGTAAAGCAGACGTTCCATGTCCGGAACGCGGCGGCATTACTCATCTGAAGTTTATTAATTGCAGTCATGATGGCTTACTGTGGCCAGAGATTGATCGTATATTCAACAATGCTACCAAGGTCACGCCAAGTGACATGGACGACTGTGTGTACAGAAAACCGTCTTCATCGCTTGACCCATGTAGGCATCTTGCGTGCTTTCACGTGGCCTGGCTTCTTCCTCTCCACCTTTCTGGGGTCGCGTGTTATGGTACCGGCTAAAAGGCAATCAGCAATCGTGTTTTAAAAGCGCATACACAGTACGCTTGGAGCTTCCGAAATAGGAAGAGGGCTTTGGAGGATTCTGTAGGGCATAATCATGGTATGGCGTGAGGCATGAGGCTTGCATTGGCAATGCTGGAGGAGCAACCTGAGAAGCATTGCCATGACAGAGACGCCTGAATAGACAAGAAATAGCAACTCACCTCTTCGTAATGCTGGCTTCAACGCGGGTTCATGGACCAACAAAGCTTTTGCTACTGCCAAAGTCAGAGCCTCCGCCTGACCAGTCAGACCTCCGCCTTGCACTAGTGCGAAAACGTTGTACTTGTCGAGGCGCTGCGTAGCTTTGAGCGCCCACACTGCGCTCTCTCGATGATGCAGCCGTCCAAAGAACTGGGAGAGGGATTTGCCATTGACCAGCACCTCGCCCTCGCCTTCAACCAGCCATGCAACCGCAGATGATGTCTTTCTTCGTCCAACCCCCTTAGCACGCCCAAGCTCATCAATAATGCCCGGCTTTGGCTTGATGTCTCCAGGCTGAACTGGCTTCTTGTACCGCTGCATGGCCTGCACAACCTCATCTGGCATGAGCGAGGGGTGGATGCAGTTCAATCTCCGCAGGATTTGAAGCATCCTATGGTATCGCGCCGTTTTCACCGGCTCGTTGGTCATGATGCGGTATTGTTCGATCGTCTTCCATGCCACCTTGGGTGCCTCTGCAGGCGATATGACGGGCAGGGTAGCGACTTTGCGGAGAAGAGCAGAAAGCGAGAGGAAATCGTCGGTAAACGTGGGCTTTGCGCTGAAGTAGGACGGCGATGCGGGAACAACACGCAGTGTCCGTAGTACATTTTTCTTTTCTCCTTCTTCACCACCGCCTCCGACTCCGTCAAAGTTGATTTCTGGTGCTGCCTTGAATGGCTCTCGCAGCTCTTGCTCCGTGACCTCTGCACGCCTTGCAGCTGTTGTCGAAATGCATCGCCGTATCTGAGGATGGATGCTCCGTTGAGCCTGTCGAACGGTCCGCTCACACTGGAGTCGTGGTTGGCCTCCCAGGGCCTCCAATGCCCTCCACATGCTCCGTGAGAGCTCCCGGCTTGCCATTGCGCCTCTGCTGTATGGGGACGCACCGTGGTAGTCTTGTCAAAAAACTGCCCAAGTGGTTGAAGATCGACTCGACTGCGCGCAAAATGCCAAGACGGGCGAACTAAAATTACCGTCTGTGCACAGACACAGATTTCTGCGAAGGCCATAGCCCCGCGCTCATTTCAACCAGCCTTTTTTTTCTTCCACACCCGCCTCCTCACACTGATTGTTTTGCTCAACCACGGTGAACTCTGCAATCATGTCTTTCGGAAAGCTCTACAGCTACTCGGTAAGTTTTATCAGCTGCAGCATCGCAATGCATCGCAAAAAAGTTGCTTACACGCGTTTGACAGGGCAACCCACGCACGACCTCTCTCCTGGCCGTTGCTAAGGAGAATGGCCTCGACATTGAGCTCGTCGAGACTGAGCCTGCGAAGGGTGTCTCTACCGAGTACCTGAAGCTCAACAAGCTCGGCAAGGTTCCCACCTTCGAGGGCGCTGACGGCTTTGTCCTCTCTGAGTGCATTGCCATCGCTGTCTACCGTACGTACTACCCCGCTTGCTCTCCCCCCTTTTTGCACAAAATGATGTGGAATGTTTATCATTCAGTTATCCCTGTCTGAAAACTATTGTTGAGAACTTATTATTTCTGATTTATGCTTGCAACTCTTCTTCTGTTCGACCAATTTTTTTGTTCGGTGACTCAGAGCTGACGTCTTGCAGTTGCTTCGCAGAACGAGAAGACCAGCCTTCTTGGCAAGACCAAGCAGGACTACGCCACCATCCTGCGATGGATGTCCTTTGCCAACACTGAGGTCCTCTCTCCCCTCGGCGGCTGGTTCCGCCCCATCCTCGGCCGCGACCCTTACAACAAGAAGAACGTCGAGGACTCCCAGAAGGCCGCCCTCAAGGCCGTCCACGTCATTGAGGAGCACCTTCTCACACACACCTACCTTGTTGGTGAGCGTCTGACTCTTGCCGACATCTTCGCTACCAGCATCCTTGCTCGTGGCTTCCAATACTTCTTTGACAAGGAGTGGCGTGACTCCAACCCCAACGTCACCCGTTGGTACGAGACTGTCTACAACCAGGCCAGCTACTCCGCTGTCGCCCCCAAGCTCGAGTTCATCTCTGAGGCTCTGAAGAACGTCGCACCCAAGAAGGAGGGTGGTGAGAAGAAGAAGGAGCAGCCCAAGCCCGCCGCTAAGCCCAAGGCTGAGGAGCCCGCCGAGGAGGAGGAGGCCCCCAAGCCCAAGCCCAAGCACCCTCTTGAGTCTCTGCCAAAGGCCACCTTCGCTCTTGACGACTGGAAGCGCACCTACTCCAACGAGGAGACCCGTGAGGCTGCCCTCCCCTGGTTCTGGAAGAACGCCAACTTTGAGGAGTACTCCATCTACAAGGTTGACTACAAGTACAACGAGGAGCTGACCCTCACCTTCATGACCGCCAACCTGATTGGTAAGTGTATCCGTTTGTTTTGTTGCAGTACCAATACTGACATCGTATAGGTGGCTTCTTCGCCCGTCTTGAGGCCAGCCGCAAGTACCTCTTCGGTTGCTTGTCTGTATACGGCCAGTCCAACGACTCCGTTGTGACTGGTGCTTTCATCGTCCGTGGTCAGGACGCCATCCCTGCTTTCGATGTCGCTCCCGACTTCGAGAGCTACGAGTTCACCAAGCTCGACCCCACCAAGGAGGAGGACCGTGAGTTTGTCAACGACCAGTGGGCGTGGGACAAGCCCCTCACCGTCAACGGCAAGACCATGGAGTGGGCCGACGGTAAGGTTTTCAAGTAAATGCTTTGCTAGCTTAGTGAAGTGTTGCTTTTGATTTATGATGCGGATGATTTACGACCTGGCATGGGTATAGATGGGATAACGGATGAGGACTCATGAGATCACGCTGGGCAGCCTTTGGTAGATCAGCACTACTGCCACGGCCCGAGAGAGGCTCGAAAAAAATGCTGCACAAGAAAGTTCATGATACCCAAGACAAACATTACGCAATCGTCACGTGATGTGTATATATATTGAGAGTGTTCGTTTGACCATTGCTGTACTGTACTATACTGTACTATAATGTACACCTGCTTATGCGGCTGAGAAACTGGCCCTGGGCCGCGGCGAGTTTGCCGCTCTGATTCCTTATCAGCGCCGATATTGCATGGACGAATAGAATCAAGAAAGCACCATATTTTGCCTTACATCACAGTGTCTCGTCTAGATTCCGTCAGGCGTTCACAACCCCAGATCTAGGCTCGAAGCGGGCGGGGCCAACGACATGTGGCTGGACTTTGGGCTGAGACTGATTGGTTGAGGGCGGGCAAGGCAACGATCAACCCGAGCCAACCGCCAGCAAGAGGAAGGCTGGCAGCAACGGCGTAGGCGGGCGCATAGGCACACGCATAGGCACACGCAGGCCATCCAGCTCTCGAGTCCTCTCTTTCAAGTCCGAGGACCATCCCATTTACTACTTTGTGTTACCAACAGCCGCGGCTGCGCCTACACCCCACGTCGGACACACGACCGCTGCCTCGTTCGGGGTTGACGCGCTGACCCTGCCTGTGCAGCGCCTACGGTCCTTTTCGCGGCGATAAACACGGCTGCGTCGGTCTCGGTGATCGCCAAACCACCTCGCAGAGGCACTCCAAGACCACAGCCATCATTCCAAATTCTCTGCCGCACTTGAGTGGGCAATCTCCTCTCGACCAGTAATTCTTTGTTTTGTCTGTTTTCCTTGATAAGGTTTTCCCTTGAGAAAAAGAGCTAGGCATCTGGACTGAAACGAGAAGCTGCAAGGACAAGGGTGACGGTGCAGACGGCTCTTGAGAGCGTACAGCAGGCTGTGTGTAAGAGCGATTGTCAGACTCCGGCTCCCTGCGTCAGCCATTGGTGACTTGACCTGTCGGATCGTCCACGCGGTGCAACGACTGACCCTCGAGCATTGTGCAACTAAGCGGCATCTAGTCACTCGGCTCCAAGGGTGCTGCGCCCCGACTAGGTGTGCTTGTGATCTTGAGAAGAAGGGGCTAAGGCGTGATTATTCGCATTTGCACGCCCAAGCGGAACCATCGGAAACTTGGTCAAGGGCACAATACCGAGGGCCCGCCAAGACATTCGACTAGAATTCTTAACCGTTACCTGGTTCCTTGCTTGAAACGCAACCGGTCCAGTAATCCGAGCTGGGGTGTCGATAGGGAGGTCAACTGTGCAGGTGGCCTGAAACTAGAGTTTAGGATTGACAGATCCTATCCGAGCTACGAAACTGGAACGACAGGGCTTCTTCGTCGAGGGCAAAGGCTAAAGAGGATCCAAGGAGACGACATTACTGTGGGGATGAGAGAAGATGATGGACGGGTGGTTCGGAGGTCTTCAGGACACTCTAATGAACCTGCAATTCAGGTGATCTGTTTGGTGAGTTGACGCGCAGAGAATAATTCGTAATTGCTGGTCTACGGGAATCGTCTATGTCGTCTGGAGCCTGAAGTCGTGAAGGACGATATGCAACTTATAAACACTTTTACAGAAATGAAGGCTGACATTAGCAGGGCTCGGGCGGCGGACCAAGCGAGGACAATGTTACAGGGTTTCTCATACGATCAACAGCAACAAACTGGGCGAAGAACTCGGTCATTGCTGTAGATGCCGGCTCTCACCTTGCATCCATCACCAACATATTGGCAAAAGACTTTCCGCTTGTCTCCGACCCTGACCCACCTCTACCGAGTTCTCAGAACATTAACGGTAATGGGACTTCTGACCATATCGATTCTCCGTCTCCAGGTACCACGCATGTCACGCCCTCGGATGACGAGTCTGATGTGCACACTCCAGTATCCGAAAGCGAGATGCCGAGGACGATTACTACACTACAGAAAGGAGCATTCGCTGGATTGCCATTCCCATACCAGAGTGCTAGGGCAAATGCGCTGCATGTTATGAGAGAGCATGTTTCGACATATCTAATCACGCACCCGCACTTGGACCATCTCTCGGGCTTTGTCATAAATACAGCAGCTTTTCATAATACGTCGCGGCCCAAACGTGTAGCTGCACTGCCCTTCACCGTCAATGCCATTAAGAACCATATCTTCAACAATATTATCTGGCCTAACCTCACGGACGAAGATGGTGGTGTCGGCCTAGTGACCTTCCAGAGACTTGCAGAGGGCGGAAACATTGCACTTGGTGAAGGGAGCTCAAGAGGCTACATCGAGGTTTGCGATGGTCTCGGTGTGAAAGGGTTCAAAGTGAGCCATGGGCACTGCATGCAAGGAGCGGGTCATGTGCACCGCGGTTCGAATGCCAACCTCCTGGAGATGGCAGGCAATCAGCAATCAGGCCAACAACTGGATGTGTATGAAGGCCGCTCGATGAGCTTGTCAGGCGCGATTCACAGCGCCCCAGGCACACCGGGTTTAAACGGGGGCACAGAACTAAGTCGACGACCTAGCAGCATGACCGTCGTGCAGTCACAGCAATCATCCCAAGGTGAGTGTGTCATTGATTCAACAGCATACTTTATCAGCGCAGAGTCCACCACTACGACACCCAAACGTGAGATCCTCATCTTTGGTGACGTAGAGCCTGACTCTATATCTCTGTCCCCACGCACCGCGCAAATCTGGAGCGAAGCTGCCCCCAAAATCGCCGCAGGCATACTGAAGGGAATCTTTATCGAGGTTTCATACACCAATGCGCAAGCTGACGCCGTGCTCTTTGGACACTTGGCGCCACGCCATCTGCTCGAAGAGCTCAGCGTCCTCGCCGAGATGGTACGCGAGAAGAAAAAGGCGCACGAAAGAGAAAAGGAGGAGCTACGCATGAAGAAGAAGCGCAAGCGAGCAAGTGGACCCTTGCAACTCGACAATATGGCGTCTCCAGACCCGCGCAAACCTAAAATAAACTACCTGGGCGTTGGCAAAGGCATCGATTCGCCCGTCTCAACAACAAATCCACAAACAGACGACGAGGCCACATCCGACTTTCCTGCATCAATAGGCGGCACGGGAACGCACACACCCAACTATCACCATGTCAACAGCAACGACCACGGTTCTGCCGATGCTTCTGCAACCCTTTCCTCGCGCCCTTCTGCGCCTGCCGCCATGAATCTCTCGGTCGTCTCTGCCGAACACAACCGCGCCATGCTTTCAGCAGCGTTTGATTCGCCGCTCAAGGGCGTCAAGGTCGTCATCATACACGTCAAGGACACGTTTGCCGACGGGCCCTTGGTCGGCGACCAGATCCTGAGCGAGCTAAGGCAGGGCGAGATGGCGCTGCAGGAGGCGGGTAAAGGGTTGGGCTGCCAGTTTGAGGTGAGTAGGTCGGGCGAGAGTTATTGGTTTTAGAGGAGATTGATGACGGAGAGGAGGGAAGGGGTTAGGGGATTTATGCCGTGAGTAGACAGTATGGTATAGTCGTTTCTTTCTTTTTGTTCTACTAGGGTATAGGCATGTTTTGGGGGGTATGCAGGCGTTGTATAGATGGATGTGGGGCAGTGGTTTTAGGCCTCGGCCTTGTTCTGTTTTTGATTTGGCAGGTCAACATGTTAGATTGAGATGACTTTCGGGGTGGGGGTGGGAGGCTATTTTTTTTTCTGGGAGGGGGTTCGACTTGTTTTTGGGCATGAACATGTACGTTGCATCAGGTGAAGAGCTGAGAAAAAGAAGGGGGAGGACTTGGATCTAGGATGTGCCCCTCGTGGTTACCAGCGGGGGTTGTGCATGGATGAAATGGTATGTGGTTCCAAGTACACCTCCTTCTTTTATGGCTTGGGGATGGTGGTATCATGTGTAGAATAGAATGACTGGATGGTGTTTCATAGAGATGAAAATGAAATTGGGTGAATACATGTTTGGGACCATTTTTTCGCTTCTGTCTACGTGATATTGAACGAATTTTAGAGGATCAAACAAGATTCATTTCTCTTCCATTTTTTTTTTTGCCTCGGTGATCTAGTGAGCACAGGGTTCTTGTTTCCTTGGGACATCAGTATCACTAGCAAAGTACAAATTCCACGAGATAATCTACTCCTCTTAATTGGAATACTACAGAGAGGAGATAAAAGATGAGCAATAACTACCAACAATGAATAGATTGTCATCTTGAAGTTACAAAAGAAACGCGGCGATAAAAATACTAGTTGAAGGAAATCGGCATATATAGATCGTGTTGGCAGAACTGTTTCCAAGGCTTGTCGAACGGATCGAACAAAGACCTTGTTCTAGGATACGCAGCTAAGGTACTGGGAGTGCATCTAATAAGCTGCAGGCGAATTTTGGGTGCATAAGAGTTTATTGAAGGAAGGAAAGAAGCCACAACAAGAGACCCAGTAATTTAGGAGAGTTAGTGTTCATTGTAATTTAAAGAATGTATTTTCCTTTATGAACAAGGAATTCTAATTGCTGTGCTATTCATGTTGCGGCATAAGAAAGACAATGACATGTACGCACTAGGCGTCTAGACATACATTACAGGCAGATTTGCTTTAAGCTTGTCAAGTACTAACGCTTTTTTCAAGAAAAAAAAATGTAGTTATACTGTGTCTTTGCCTCGTCCCCGCGTGCCTGGCCCAATTACATCCTTACCTATACTAACGCACTCTTACCTTGACTACTGAGACTGCCGCATTTCAGCAAAAAGTACGCCATATCCTGACGGTGCTTCCTGCAAATGCACGATGCCGCACATAGTTTAGGCAACAGAGTGCTCTAAGCATAATTCCGTAAAAGCGGCATAGGGTCACAAATACCTACGCAGCACAAGCACAGCAACTCTACTCAAGAAGACGTGCATGCCTTAAGAATCAGCGCGGTAGCTGTTATTTTGTTAATCAAATTCCACGAGAGAGGATGCCAATCAACTTACGCATAACGTCCCTTGCCGGGATCGTACGCAGGCGGCAACTCAGTACCCATCTCATCTTTTGGTATCACGTTTCTCGAAGCCGACCTCTTTCTCTCGCCGTATACAGCCGAAGCAACCCAAAGGAGCCACATTGTGCCTGCAGCGATACTATACACAATCACCTGGGCGCGGGTAGGCGCGATTCCTGCGAATGCAGGTGCATTCGAAGCAAGGAGTAAGCCGAGACCGCCGTTGAGCATTCCCAGAGTGATGAGGATGCGTCCTAGCCAGAGATGGACATGGGACCAAATCGTTCGACGATTGTACTTTTTGTATTTGAGATGGTGGATGAAGCCAAATATGGGCTGGAAGAACAGGCCGACGAATATGACGATGCCAACGATTGGATGGTTGTTATCCGTTAGATTCACAGGGGTGTTGTTAATCATCCATATGCCGATACCAAACGCCGCGAGGTAGACCACGTAGGCAAAGAGCTGGAACAGTCCATGCACGATCCAGAGGCCGCGAAATGATCCTAAGCGAATGAGAATCGATCCAGCCGGGAAGAAGATGACGAATGCCAGGGCGGCGAGGACGCCGTGTGCAGCGATAATCGTGCGGCGGGACTCTGCGTTGGCGTTTGAGAAGCCACGATTTCCATCATAACCGAATGGCGGGCCAAAGGTGTTGTCATTGTCGTTGTTATCTCCGCCTCCCCAGGGGCCCCATTGATCGCCCGATCCCGGTCCAAACTGCGCGGACACGACTGTGGCTGCTGCTATCAAATCAGTGTGGGGCCTGAAGGCTGGCTTTACCTACACACCTAAGCCGAATAGGAGGGCTCTTGTGTTGAGAGTCATGTTGGGTTCTGCCACGTCAAACGAGTAGCATGGGGATTGGCACAAAGACTTTATTCAACTGAGAGAAGAAAACATGGGGCTACTTATTTGTTCAACGCTTACGGCAGCTGGGGTGCAGGATTCCCGGCGATGCAGGCAAAGCATGCCTAAAACGTCGCAGAGTACCTGAAAGGGACACAAATAGCATCATCAATAGCAAATCATGGTTGGGCTTACGTGTTTCTGCAGCTCTTCTGATTGTTTCAAGTGGTGGACATTGTTCAGCTAGTGCTGCGTTGGGATCGGGATGCACATGGAGAGCCGGAGGTGAGATGTCGGCATAAACAGCACAGGAACTCCGACAAGTGACACAGGTAATGTGACGAGCAGCTGAGACTAGAAGTTCGCTCGACAAAGTTTACTGAGGTTGTGTCGAAAAAAAGATCGACATCCAGTGGTAATATTCGTGATGAGCACGTGGTCGGAAGCGTGTCTGCTGCCTTGAACGGGCCGACGCGCCCCAATGCACCAAAAGGGCTAGAGTGATCTGTCGTTGCCCTGATGCTGTAGACAGAGCTGGTACTACGATTTTTCTTTCTGGCGCACGAGGTGCAATCAGTCAGGAGTGCAAGGCTGACGACCGACTAGACGGGATCAATGACGTAGGGCGTTTCAAAACGAAGTGTGTGTACCCCGGCCGTTTGAGAGGGAAATGGGTGTCAAGAACCTTGGAAGCGTTCCTGCGTCGTAGCATGGACGGCGGCGTGACATGGCGGTCGACATCGTGATGTGGCATGCCCACGCAGCCCGCCTACCCGTTGCGGCTCGACCCCATGGCGGCCAGAGCGCGGATGTTGAGTTTTTCTACCGCCTTCTATCCGGGGGGGCATGGGCTGGCATAGGGCTGGCCAGGCACATGGCGGTGTTGTAGGGGGCAGGCTATTCTTGCCATGGTGATCATGTGGTGTTGGTTGCAGTCATATGTTGGTGGGTGTCTACAGATGACTGCGCAGCCACGGCGAAACCGGTTTTGGGAGGCCATGTCTCAGCAGCGCGCGCAGGCATGGTGGGCTTCGCCACGGCGGGGAGAGGCGAAGAAGCAAAAAGGAGGTCAAGCGCGGGAGCTGATGATGAGTTGTTTGGGCAAGAAGGAGGTGAAGAGCCTTACAGCGCTGTGCTGTGCATGCCCAGGCCCAGGCATGACTCTTGCAGGGCCCGATGTTCGGCTGCGGCAGCTGACCAATGACGCGATGGGCCGGCACTGACAGCGGGCCGCCATTTGCTGTCATCCCCCATCTTCCTGATCCCCGTCACACCACTGCGCGGCTCTGAGTCACCCTGCAGCCTACCGCCATGGCCGACTTGGTAGGGTACCTGCATGAATGATGTGCTCATGTCCGGCGTATATAAGGGATGCAAAGTATCTGCCTCCTATGCCTGCCTCTACTGCGATTATTAGCCGCCTTTGCGGCTTTTCGCCCCACCACTCTCCGTACACTCCTCTCTCCTCTATAACTACTACTACCACTACTACTACTCACCCTCAACCTCATCTACGGCTCTATTCAACACCACAGCCACCAGGGACTTGGAAAGAGAAGCTATGGGCAAACGTCACAACCGAAAGCGAACCAGAAGCCGTCCCAGGAACCGCAACAATAACAACAACAATAATCATAATGCCAGCAACCTGAACGTTAATACGACAACACCAATTCCAATCCACACCCGAAGCGAGTCGGTCAGCACCGCCTCGTCTTCGACTCTATCGCCAACAAGCTCCTGCTTCCAGCCTCTGGGCTGCCCTCTTGCCAATGTGCCTGCAAATCACTGGCAGCAGACGTACTCAGCATGGCAGACACGGCTGCGCCACCAGCGGGAGCAGGAGCAAGAGTTGGAGACGCAACGACTACGCATTTTCGGCGGATTGCCCGAGGATGAGCGCTGCCTGATGGAGCCAATGCTCAAAGTGGTCACGGATCTCTTTGATGGCTTCTACGACTACGAAGACCCTTGAAGAGCATGGGTTGACCGGCAGCATACCCATTCTCCACTCTTGTGCGTCGCCCGCGCATCCCCGACCCCACTTTTTTGTCTTGTCGCAGGGGGGGTTAGAAGCGGTGAGAGCATCACTTTGCTGTATACACACGGTCTCTGTCTTGTGCCTGTGTCTAGAACCTCGGAGTGCATTGTTCTCGCCGCCCCTATTGTTTTTTGTTGCGTTCTCGAGAAAAAAAACCTGTCGACCGACCTTAATCCACTTT
Source organism: Curvularia eragrostidis (assembly GCA_020744315.1). NCBI lineage: Eukaryota > Fungi > Ascomycota > Dothideomycetes > Pleosporales > Pleosporaceae > Curvularia > Curvularia eragrostidis. The sequence continues at coordinate 23,042 of JAIRCK010000150.1, read as the reverse complement.
TGTCGACCGAACAGCTTTTTTTTTGCGTGCTGTCTTCTTCGCGCACACACACACACACACACCAAACGACACGATAATTTTGACAAGCAAACTGTATTACCCAACGGGAAAGCTCATGATTCTGGGAGCCAGGCGGAGGCGTGGGACACCAACTGGGCACGGACTCGTAACAGATTTGGCAAGTGGCACTTGGAAGGAATCGTGTTTGATCGAGTCGATTCAGCAAGTACCACTGCCAGATTGGTTCATTATTGCTCAGCCCTAGGACTCCGTCTATTGCGCATGCCCAATGGACAGAACGGACAAGAAGGAACGAATGAACTGAACGAATGAAGGAAGTAGCTTGATGCACGCTCGGTGTTTGTAGCATCTGCTTGAGCCTACCCGGCTCGCGGATCGCATGCACCGTGCTTGAGCGTCGCAGCTTCAACAAGGAAACGAAAAACCACGCAAAGGTAAGGGGAAAAACCATGCGTATTGGTGGAGGAATCATGGGAAATTTTGGGGAAAAGCGTGTCGGTGGTGTCTTCTTCTCATCTCACACAAGGATTCCATCGCGACGGATCCTGGAACGTGTGTATGAAAGTCAAAGGCAGAATGTGGCGGATTAATGAATAGAACGGCCTGTCTCTTTTTCCATATATAGTCTTTAGTCTTGGTTTGTTCTTTTAATCACATTACATTCTTTAGAACCTATTTCTCGAACTGGTTGTGCTCTCGCCGTGAATGATAGTACAATGCTACTCCTGCTAATGTAACATCCATTCCCATCATCACACTTTGCTTACCTCCCTTTTTTTTTCTACGATTAAACGTGTCTATCCAGCTTTACTTGGCTGGACCAGACATCTGCCGCGCTGGTCCCAACGCGCCACGGTAAAACCACACGCGCACTGCAAGCACGCCCAGGAAGAAGAAATAGCCGCATATGCCCAAGTTGAGTACTAGCAGGGTATACAGGGCCAGGGGGTCGGGGCCTCGGTTGTAAGTAGCATTGCCAGACATGGCTTTACAGATGGTGGAAAACTCAGAAAAGGTAGGAATGGTAAAATTATAAAACCGGGCTTGTGTAGGAGCTTCCCTGTGTTCACTTTGATCTTTGTTTTGGGTGGTGGAGAGTAGTGAGATCAGGTATGACAATATTATCGGGGCCATATGTGTGTATATTGAATCATAGATGTACATCATATGACAGCTACGTCACCTGACAAGGTTGAAAATCAACATGGGGAGAGAACAGTCATTCTAGATGTACGTGAATGACAGAGGCATTGAGAAACTATTGACTGGTAAATAATAAAAATTGAAAATGTCATAGTGTTCGTATCATTACTATAGGGGAAGAAAGAACCAAGACAATAATAACCTAAAGCCCACTCCTCCAGGAAGCGCGCAAGCATAAAGCTTGAAAAAGTGGTATCGAACATGACGAAAACCGAATCCACAACAAACGAAACTTTCCTTCTTCTCCATCTCAAAAACGTGGCAGACTGCCTCATGCAGCCTCGATACACTCTACTCACTTGATTTCAGGCAAGGCGTCGACCTTGGCATATAGCTCTTGCGGGTCGTCAAAGACGTACCATACATCCCTAGGTACATCCTTGAAGGCCTTTTCAAACCGCTTGGGATTGTTCTTGGTACCCTCATCCATCTCCGCAACCCCAGTGACCCTTCGAATAAAGATAGCACCAACCCACTTTGAGCCGAATTTGCGGTAAGCTTCGCCGTACGACTCTGGGTCTGTTTGGGTTGAGTCGCCAATAAGGATGAACCTGCGCTTGGGGAACCACTGGTTGACCTTCTCGATGCGATCGACTTTGTAGGCTTGGGTGCCTTGGGTCAGGTTGGCGAGGAAGCCAGCGAGATTCATCCAGCTAGCATCGCGAAGGATCATAGTACCATTGGGGTAGTACTGTTCGCGGAATTTGCGCAGAAAAGGATAGAGATTGTAGGGTGAGGCAGAGAGGTACCAGAAAGGCGGGTTGTCAAGTTTCTGTGCCATGTGCTTGTATAGCTCAGGCATTCCCTTGATGGGCTCCGGCTCCTCGGCGAAGGTGGTAGTCAAAATACCAGTGGGCGACGGCGTGAGGGTCTTCTTGATGGTGTCATCAATGTCAGAGAGGACGGCCCAGCCCTTGGGTTTGGCAAAGGTAATGTTGAAGGGGGTTGCAGTGCCGTTGGCAGCCTCGAAACTGGCGACTTGGCCATCTTCGTGGTCGTTGCCAGGTATGGCTAGCTCATCGCTGCTGATGCCGTCGCGGCCACTGGGGCCTAGTCTGGCAGTCAGGCCTAGGAGATCGATTTCAACCGCATGGGCGGGGAGGATCTGGTCGGCAAAGGGCCGCAGTCTGGCTGCGACGGTTTCCTTGGCTTGCTCGTCGTCTGCAAGGCCAATCTTCTTGCTGACCCACGCAACTACATTGGAAAGATCCTTGCCGCTGTCTTTGACGAAATAGCAGGCAACAAATTCCGCGCTCCACCTGCCCAGTCGGTTCTGGTAGGCTGTGTTGTCGAGGATCCAGACATAGTCGGTTTCAGGGTTGACGGTAGCGTAGAAGGGGTTCCGACGCCCAAGGTACGAGGAGAGGTTGTCCTTGAGCGAGAAGCTGAAGCGGTGGGCGAGTTTGGGCATGTCTGCTTCAAAAGCGGCAAAATCCGAGTATTCTCTGGTTGCGCGTTCCTGAGCGGTTTCTTCGGTTCGCATGCGGGCATGGCCGGCCATGGCAGTAGCGGATTCAGGCGCCATTTTGTAGAGAGGTGGTGACTAGGCAAAGGCGTTGATGGCGGTGGTGGGCGGAGGGTCAGGAGGATGGAGTGAAGCACGGGACAGAGGGGGAGCGAGAGCCATTGTCGAGGTCATATACTATGTGACTAGCACTTGACCATGCGTTTCGTGGGTGGCTGTTGACGAGTTGTCTCGCAAGACGTAGCGAATGCGCATGAGGAATGACGTCTAGCCAAGCCACGGCCGCGGCGCGCTGGAAGGCTGATCGCCTGCCGAAGAAGCGGGTCTCAGGCTCTCAGGCCCCTGTAGCCTGTTGCAGCGCGACATGGCCTTGGGAGATGGGGGTTTGTACGGCGGTGTCTCAGGGGCGCGGCTCACGTGCTCGACGAAGGTCTGTAGACGTGGGTGCGTGGGAGGATGGATGGACGGATTGGTGGATGATTGCGTATGGGTGTGGGTGTGGGAGGACAGGTGGGAGGGTGGCTGTGTCATGGAGCGCGGTGAGTGGCGCAAACGTAGTACGTACTACTGTACATGCTGTATGCACACAGTCGGGCTATCTGCGATCTGAAGTGGGTAGATCTGCAGCCAGCATGGGCGTATGGGCATGGCGGGCGCCACATGTGGTGTACTACAAGACGAAGTATCTGGGCTGACTCATGCGTGTACGGGATAGTCACGCAATCATGCCCCGCGTCCTCTGTGCACTAACGACTGCCACGCCGTTAAAGGGTCCAGCAGCAACACGCCGTCGGACTCGCACAAGACAGGCAGCACGTCTTGGCACTCCCTCCGCCGCCGAGGACGCGTACGATGGCTCTGGGAGTGGCTGTCAGACTCATGTTATACGCGGCGGTTGACGTCGCTTGAGAGGCTAAAAGAAGCCCACTGCCTAGCCAACGTCCGCTCCGCGCGGAACACAGCGCGTGCCTGCTGGACGCCTCGTCTCTTTTCTGTCCTGCACAACGGGGACAACATACCGCCTACATAAAGTACATACATATGTATTGCCCAAGCCCTACCGCCGCCTAGCTTCCGTGCCACATTTTCGCGCCTCGCCTCGACACCACCTGGCGGCCATCTTCACACCGCAGATCCGCCCTCGCTCGTCATCGCAACCATGGAGCTCAAGAAGCGCCTCAACCTGGGCAGCTTGATGCGCAAACGGCCCTGTTAGTCGCGCACCCACACGCCGAGTACCACGTTGACACAGACAGCGCCGTCGCCTCAGGACGCCCCCGTGGACGCACACGCCGATACGCCAGAAGCAAATGCGGCCAGGGGAGTGGTAAGCCACCTCGTCTCGCCAGCGCATGCACAGCCAGGCTAACAGCTCCCAGAGACTCTTCTGCGAGTCTGGCGCCGCCAACTCGGTACGTCCCGTCCTCAGGTGCCTGTCGAACTCGTCCCCCTACTGACCGCACCGCAATCACTAGGGCGAAGAAGTGCTCCACCTCCCAACCATTGTCGAGTCCGCCGTCGCAAGCCCTGCTGCCGCCGCCGCTGCTGCCAGACAGATCCGCACCTTCCTTTCCAAAGAAAACTATGCTCGCCCCCATGTCCAGTACAATGCCATTATGCTCATCCGCATACTGGCCGACAATCCGGGCCCGTCCTTTACCAAAAACCTCGACAAGCCGTTCGCCGACACCGTCAAGTACCTCTTGCGCAATGGACAGGACCCCAGTGTTGCGCAGATCACAAAGGAGACGCTGGATGCCATGGAGCGAGAGAAGGCCTATGACGCCAATCTGAACACGCTCTTTGCCATGTACAAGAAGGAAAAGGGCCTCATGGCCAATGCCGCAAAGCAATTCGGCCCCCGAACACTGAATGCGCCAGGATGGATCGGCTCCCAGAACATACAGGGCGGCTTCAGCTCAGGAAGCAGCAGGTCCCAGTCCAAGACTCTGCCCCCGCCCACCGAGCTGGCAGGTCGCATCGAAGAAGCCCGCACATCGGCGAAGCTTCTCCTGCAGTTTGTACAGTCGACCCCACCCAACGAGCTCCTGAGCAACGACCTGGTCAAGGAGTTTGCCGAGCGCTGCACCGCTGCCCAGCGGAGCATACACGGCTACATCGCCTGCGATAATCCTCCGCCCGATGATGACACCATGCTCACCCTCATCGAAACAAACGAGCAACTCTCTCTTGCTGCCTCAAAGCACCAGCGCGCAGTGCTTCAGGCCCGTCGCCTCATGGGCGCCTCGCCCTCACCAACACCAAGCGGCAATGCTCCAGCTGGGGTGCCTCCGCAGTCGTACACGGCACCGCATAGCGACGCGCCCACATTACCTCCTGTGAATGTGTCAACCACCCAGCCTGGCGCTTCTCCCTCGCTGCAAGCGGCACCGAACAACTCGAGCGCGCCACAGGATAATCCATTTGCTGACCATTACACATCTGCACCCGCACCTCCTAACCCTAGAACGACAAGCGATCATGGTGGCTCACCTGACTCGTACCATCCTGGCTATCACTCGACTCCCTCTTATCTAGGCCGACAGGAGAGTTCTGCAAACAACTTGACAATGCACGGTGCGCAGGCAGCTATTGCTGAAGAGGATGAGCACACGCGATCACAGGCCCAACGTCCCAGGACGCCCGAGAGCAACGTGCCTCAGCAGCAAACCCATGACGTTTCGCCGATTGCAGAGCGTAACACAATAACGTACAGATACTAGCAATTGCCGTGGTGGATGTGATCATGGATTGGTTACCGAGCGGGCAAACTGCGGACGAGCCAATGTGGGGTAGCGTGGGCAGCCCAAGTGCCCACACGCTTACACGAGCGGGCACCCCCGTTGCTTTGAAATCACAAAGAAAGCGCAGTAATTTTTGCCCAGTTTGGCGGGTTATGGTAGTCGCGTCTTCACAGCCAGCATGGCTTCGAAGCGCAGTTGTTTGAGAAGAGATACCACAGTCAGTTTTTTTGGTTTGGACTTGGATTTGGATTCGGATTCGGCATTTATAGCAATAGCATGAACGTAGTTGCTTTGTCCTGCCCCGCATGCTGCAAGCCCACAAGCGTGCAAGCCGCCTGTGACCTTATGTTAGATCTTACGCATGTCTCGTGTACCTCACGCGTTCCTGTGCTGCGTCGATCACGCAATCCGTACTGCACCTATAATCGACCAAGTTACAATACATCGATCAGTCCTGTCAGCGCGATGAGCCGAGAAGCCTCGCAACCAACCCCTCCAATCTGGAAGGCAGACCCCGACACGCCCCCCACTGCGGCAGAAACAAGGACCGCGCCTAGCGCCAAAAGATTTACGGGCGCCGTAATGGTGAAGACATAGACTACCGACCTGCTCTGCCGCCTGCCTCCCGAGAATCTTACCCTACTTTCCTCTCTCCTCGTTTCCTCATGGCACACTGCTACAACAGTCCATGGCTCGTTCGTTTCCGAAATGCGTCGACACGGTGATCATTGGTAACCATTACCCAGGCGAACCGCTTTTTTGAACAAGGCGCTGATTACAAATGCAGGGAATGGTCCGTCTGCCCTCATCCTCTCATACATACTGCATGGTCACATTCCCTACTATATCGGCGGCCATCATGACGCGATACTGGACGCGAAACTCCAAAATGCGCCCAATCTGCTTCACCTAACCCCGGACCTCTACGCGCATTTTCTGTCCTCTCTCCGCTACTCGACCCAGGCGCTACCCGTGAACACGCTTCTCGACACTCTGATCAGGCCAAACGCAGACACTGAATTGAACCCCAAATCATGCATTGAATGGCGATACGAGCCGGACAAGGCCATCCCGCATCTTGCCATTGGCGAGACCACACATGCTGGCGGACAGTGGGCCGAGGACTCGCCTTCTGCAAGCGCTGACATAGGGACACTAAGTTATGCTGAGCAGCTTAGCCTCCCAGGCTATTCGTACGCGGACCATCTTGCAAAGACCGGCAAAAAAGACGAAACGGAATTTGTACGGCCGTCGAGGACTGAAGTCGCAGACTATCTCAAGGCATATCCCGATGCAGTAGGCATATCCGACTGTGTGCTTACGGGGCTCAAGGCTGAGCATGTGTACCGCACAGTCCAGGGCTTCTCAATCGGCAGTCTTGGAATACAATGCAGGCATCTTGTGCTAGCATCTGGTATTTTTACAGTCAACATTCCGCCTCCGCCTCTACTTGCTCCCATTTCGCAGCTAAATTCACCAGAAGCCCCATTGCTTGTCATTGGGTCGGGGTTTTCTGCTGCTGACGTCATAATATCTGCACCGCCAAGACGCAGAATCATACATATCTACCAATGGGATCCGGAGAAACGGCCGTCTCCACTTCGGGGGTGCCATCATACTGCTTATCCAGAATATGCCACAGTCTATCGCCAGATGAAGCTGGCAGCAATTGCATCTTCGAAAAAGAGCAAAACTGGAAGGCCAGCCTATGCAAGGCGAAGATCCAGCGCCTTCCAGCACCGAGATTGGTCTCTTTATGAAGGTCTGCCTGGTGCAGAAGTAATCAACGCATACAAGTTTGGGAACGGCGCAAAAGTTGAATTACGGCTATCCTCGGGTGAAACTGTTACGCGTGAAGTAGGCGGGCTAGCCTACGTTGTAGGAAGACGTGGTACACTCGACTTTCTATCCCCTGAGCTACAGTCTGAGGTCCTGAATACACCTGGCACTGTACCCATCGAACTATCGTCAGACCATCTCATCTCGGGCCGCACACTTCGCTCAAAAGCTGAAACTACTTCCCTTGAGGTTGCTAGAGACGTTTTCATTACTGGGAGCCTTACCGGCGACTCCCTCATCAGATACGCAGTTGGCGGGTGCGTTTTTGCAGCTGGTCGCATCCTCGGAGTTATACCAAGCATGTATCTTCCTGATAATAATCTCTCGCCAACTTTGTCGACACCTCGGTCATCGTCACCAGTCTCTACCTCTGATGTCGAAGCTGCCACGTCAGAAACCAGCTCTAGTCCGCAAAGATCAAAGTCCGGACAGAGGACGCCGTCCGAGCTAACAAATGGGCATGAAGATCTGCACCTTGACCGACGGAAGCTTGTTCGTGCTGTAGAGACAGCGCACGCGGAGAACAGATCTTGGGTTGATTCGGGCTGGTGGGCTGGTGGGCTGGGACCTGGGAGGCCCTAAAGTGTGAGAAGTTCATCTGCCGGTACTTTTCGGTTGATTTTGTTTGTTTATATTACCTACCCAATACACTTGCAGGGAAAAGGGTTCCAATTATATACAAGAATCAATACTGATCTTCTTTACCAACAATCTTACTTGAGCAACGAAAGGCTCTTTGGGTTTAAAGACCAGCTTTCTGTAGAGTCATAGCAACCAGATCTTCAGTCTATTTGAAACATTTGAAACATTTGAAACATACCCCTCTTTAATAGCCTTTGAGTACCGACCGCCCACGACGCACAAGGTTCCAGGCAACAGAGAATGTATGATGATATCCGTATGCATGGACCATGTGCTAGTTAGCGCCAGCACCGCCACACCGCCAGCTTTCGCGCCATGCATCATAAGTCTTTGACTGCCGATTCGCTCCGTCCAAACCACCGATAAGGATCGCAACCGTGAAATCAATATGAGCAAAGTTATGACTCGAAGAACGCACAAAAAGTCGAGAAACGGCTGCTTGGTCTGTAAAAGCCGTCGTGTAAAGGTGCACCTACCCCGACTTGGCAACGAACCGCTATTTTGGGGCTAACAAGTCTTTCAAGTGTGACGAACAGAAGCCTAGTTGTGCAAACTGCGTGAAGCAAGGCGCTGATTGCGAGTATCGCGTTCTCGCAAGTCGTGAGGCTTCACACACACCAAGTGGAACACCGGCGTTTACATCATCTGATGCAGACCCCACTCGGACTGATATCGGTACCGACACTACTCTGAATATACCGCAATTACGACTGCTCCAGTACGTGAATTCGTCATTCTTGACAGTCACCTTGCCTGTTGCTCCATTCACCGTTGGACTAAGAGCTCTGGACTAACGACACATTGCAGCCACTACATAACGGCCACTGCAAAAACCCTCGCAGCACACACTAACGCAGAAGATGTATATAAAACAGAAGTTCCAGAGATCGCATTCGACAGTCCTTACCTTCTTCAAGCCATTCTTTCTCTAAGTGCCCTACACATGAGCCGCCTCGCACGCCCGGAAGAAGCCCAAGAGTACTTGTACCAAGCTGAGAAGTACCGGGAAGCCGCGCTCCATGGCTTCCAAACCACAGTACAAGATATTGATGAATCAAACTTTAAAGCAGTACTGCTTTTTGCCGGCACACTATTCCCACACGCGTGTGTCACTTGGATTGCTACAAGCAACAACCTAGACTATACCTTCGAAAGCGTCATCTCCAACCTCGTATTGACGCGGACCATACGACCTATGGTATCGAGCTTCTATACACAGATGACAGAGAGCGAGCTGGGCCGCATAATACCCGAGGACGTCAAGAATATCGACTGGTACACTAAAGAGCAGCCGCATGATACAGAACTTGTTCAGCTCCGTAAATTCTCAGAAGTGGTGCATCACGTCTATCCTCCCGACATCGTCGAAGCATATAGCTCTGCTTACCGTCTTCTCAAGCGGGTCTTCGACATCGCAGCTGCTTCCCCCACGCCGCCTTCGGATGCGCTGCTGAAGACCTGGATCCATCTCGTATCTGACCGGTACATTGAGCTTTTATCAGAAAAGCAGCCAGGATCTCTGATCATATTTGCTCATTTCGCAGTCCTTATGAATAGAGCAGCAGAACACTATTGGTACATGGAGGGCGTTGCAGAGCAGATAATCCGCGTTGCAGATTACCTGGTTCCGGGGGAATGGAAGGCCTGGCTGCAGTGGCCCAAAGAGCAGATTTTGTTGGCCTCGAAATACAACACCCCAACATCGGATGTTGTGACTTGAGGTTGAAGGGGGATTATGGCTTTTCTAGTCACGTGAACTGTGTTCTACGACTGTTTTAACACATCCGCGCTCACTCCATAGTGAGTAGCGCCAATCTCTGGATTGAATTACTCGGGAGCAGGAGCTTCTAACGGCTGTATACTTTTGATATTGTATTTACCCTTTGTGTACGAAACGACTCTTGCCAAGAAGCATGGTGCACCTTGACGCGACAGCATTTTTCCGTGAAGCCAAACTGCTTCTGGTGGTGCTTGCGAAAGACATTCGCTACGACGAATGCATTTAATACAATAAAAAAGAAAGTGAACGCGTAATATGCGACGTATGCTCTACGCGAAGGTTTACATGGTAAACTCATTTCTGGCGTTTACTTTGGCTGTTACAGAGAGGGCATTTCGAGACTTGTAGCGTGTATGAAGACTCTTATCTACCTAAACAGTATGCACAAGGCGCAGCAATTTCTCCTTTCAGAAAGGAATCCAAAAAAAAGGGAATTATTTGCCAAGCTGCTGTACTCGACGAAACGGTTTTGATAGGTTGGTGCTACAGCCGAGTATTCCAGCAACAACGCGATTGGATGTCGTATTCGTATAGGCTACTCGTATGCACAGATTCCCGTCTCCTTCTCTATACGACCGTCACGTATCTCAACAGTGAACAGGCAACTACGGTAACCCGCATACGGATTTGAGGCTTGGATTCGTAGTAGAGACTACTGGGTATACCCCACTATCGTCTGTTCATTTATAACCAGAAAGATTCACCATGAACCTCTCCATTAACGCCCTCAGTCTCTGTACCCTCCTTACCCTCCCATACACAGAGTATCTCTTCTTCTCCATCTCCTTTTGCACCATATAAATCCCCAAAAGCTTTTACGCGGAGCATACTTATCTTCCTCTAATCCGAGATTTCTAACCACCATGTCCGACTCCTCCTCACCACCAAAATATGTCCTCTGGCCCTACACACCCTCCATCGCCGCAGGCGTCATCGGCGCCATCGTCATGTCCGTCCTGTTCCTCCTGCACGCATACCAGTTGATACGGCGCAGAACATGGTTCTGCATCCCCTTTGTCATCGGCGCCCTGGTACGTCCCCTCACTCCAGCGACCGCAAAGGAAAAAAAAATATACACCACACCAAAGGCAGCACACTGACACAATCTCTCTTCCATATAAACAGTTCGAAGCAATAGGCTACTCGGCCCGCGTCGCCGCACACAATGACACCATCTCCACACGCCCTTATATCATCCAATCGACGCTCATCCTGCTTGCTCCAATCCTCTTCGCCGCCTCGGTATACATGATTCTCGGGCGACTGGTGCGCCGCACCGCGTCGACGCAGTACTCGATCATCAGGGTGACGTGGCTAACCAAGATCTTTGTCGGCGGTGATGTGCTATGTTTGTAAGTCAAAAAAAAAACTCACCCCTTCTCCCCACCCTATTCCTTTTTTTTTGTAATATCACACGTGCCGCTTTGTGTCAAAGAACGCGTCCAAAAGACCAGAAACAGACAAGGAAAGGAAGAAAAAGCTAACGGAGTTTCGTTTCATAGTATGGTTCAAGGTGCCGGTGCAGGGCTTCTTGTTTCCGGCGACACGGCCGCCGCATTTCAGCGCGGCGAAAACGTTATTCTCGGCGGCTTGGTCCTGCAGATTCTGCTGTTTGGCTTGTTTGTTGTCGTGGCGGCCGTGTGGCATGCGCGCATGCAAAAGTACCCTACGGCGCAGGCGGCGGAGATTGAGTGGCAGGCTATGATTGTTAGACTGTATGTGGCGAGCGGGTGTATTATGTTGAGGAATGTGTTTAGGGTGGTCGAGTATGGATTGGGAAGTGTAAGTGTTATTGTTTCTCCCTTACGTTGCTATGAGAGCACACGTCTTTTTTTTTTACGGGGTTTGGTGACTAACTTGAGACGTGTAGGATAGCTATCTCGGTACTCACGAGTGGCCGGTCTACATCTTTGACTTTTTGCTCATGGCGATCACGCTGGTTGTTTGTGTTTGGTGGTATGGGGCTGATATTCAGCCGGGTTCGCGGAAGGATGATGTTGAGTTTAGCGCGGCTCGGCGATGAGGGTGGACGTTTTAAGGAGAATGGGAAGGGGAATCAGGGATTCCGAGGACTGGTTGCAAGGTGTTCCTGGCTATTGATTCTCTGGTACCAAGTTTTGGTTATTGAAGGTCATTTTCTTTTGTCATCTTCTCTTTCGAAAAGTTAGGAAGAGGATAATCGCCGTTTTACTGGCAAATCTCCAGCTTTAGAGGGAAAATTTGGGGTTATTTCCTTTGTTTTCATCATTTTATATGCTTCATTCTGGGGCGGAGTAGCCGTAGAATCCATCATGTTTGATTCTATACATCAAGAAATAATCTGGTAAATCGAAACTTTTCAAAGTGCAGATAGCCCAACACATTTTAACATCAGAGCACTCTTTTTTAGGGAACAATAGTTTTGTATTGCCAATAATATCTTCATTCCAGACTACACAAGCTAATACACCTTAAACTCCACCAACCTAACCTTCGCCCCCGTAGCAGGCGTAAACACAACCCTCACCTTGCTACTCTCCACATCCTTCCACTGCACATCCGTAATGCCATTCGCAACGATAGGCCCATACTGTGCACCGTCCGCATCTTTCCACGCACCGCTCTGATCCGCAATCTGAATCCTGTACTTTGTCGGCGCCGCAAAGCCTTGGTCTGCATTTTCAAAGAACGCCAGCTCAGCACTGTTTGTGCTAACCTGCTGGCCAAAATCGATCTGGAACCACACTTCTTGGCCAGTGCCTGCAGGCGAGTTCCATCCGTTGGCCGCGTCGGGCGTCGAGTAGAACCAGATGCGGCCGTCAATGGCCGGGTACGTGTTGGAGTCGCCGGTGGAGACGGTGCCGTGGGGATACGGGGTTGTGCTGTTGAGCTGGACCGACTTTGCGATGCGTGTGGTCATGGGTGCGGGAGCAGCGGCGCGCTTGAGGGGAATGGAAATGCGTCCGGCGGTGGGCTGAGATGCGGCGACTTTGCCGTCGACTTCGACTTGTAGGCCTTTGGCGCCGTAGTGCGAGCCGTCGGCGTCCCATTGTACGGCGATTTCGTGGCCGTGGTAGATGATGCGCTCGGCGCGGAAGTACTTGATTGATGAGTCGGCGAGTGGGTTGACGACTAGCACGTCGTCGGCAGAGGGACGAATACCCACGAGGCCGCTGAGAATGAGGTCGTTGAAGCCAGAATGGAAGTAGTGGTGTGAGCGCGTAAGTCCAACAATCGGTAGGCCTGTATCCGGATGGTAGTCCTCTTCTAGATCAAGGATTCCAGTGGATGGATTGCGGTGGAGTTTGGCGTACTTTCTCAGCATACTTGTGTAGTCGCTCGTACTGATGACACCTGTTTTAACACCCGTGCTGTAGTGGTCGAGGAAGTTTGCCAGACCCGTGAGCGTTTGTGTGTACTGAAAGGGCCAGACAGGTCCATTCCATTGACATTCTGGGTGTGTGCCTTGGTAGCGATATTGGCGCATGTAGTACTGGTAGCTTGGTTCTACGGTGCGGAGACCAGCTGGCCCGGACAGCTGGCTACTGTTGAGCACATGGGACCAGGCGTGGGCATATTCGGCCGTGTCGTCAGGAAGATCGTGGGTCCATGGCACCATTCCAGCAAGTTCGCGTCCGCGGATAAAGTCCCAGTATTTGACGTACTGGTTGTTGACTTGGAAACGGTCGATAAAGTGTTCAAACGTAGAATTCCAGAGCGCATCCTGTACGCGTTGTTTAAGCGCTTGCGCCCGCGCATTGTACGTGGAAACAGCACTGTCCATGCCTCCCTTGAGCGCTGCCATACTGGCAATTGCCCGTGCATTAGCATATTGGAAGCTGTTGATGGTTGGTCGGAAAGACTCTCCTCCAGTAAAGCCGTCGAGGCCACCGGATGCATCGATGCTTGAGATGGTGTACTCCGTGGCATCACGGAGTGGTTCAACCCAGTATAAGCCCTTTGAAGTGTCGTAAGAGTCCTTCCATGCCTCGTATACGGCCTGCATAGCATCCAATCTTTTCGTTACATCTGCCACTGAGCCGTCGACCAGGTACCCCTGCCAGACAGCCGCAGCCATGCTCTCAGAAAATTGGCGTGTGTTGCTGTTTTTGCTGTACATGAATGTCGCATAGTCTTCCTTGAATCTTCGATCACGACACCATCTAGCCTCCAAAAGATGGAAGCCTGTGGCATCATTCAGCGAAGCCCATGGCATGGTTTGCCAGCTTACATCGTCCAGAAACTCGGTTATAATGAATCCGTTAGGGCCTAGATCGCGTTGGTGGGAGCGGAAAATGGACCAACGGTAGTAGTATGTATCGGTGATGACTTGGTCGCTCGACTCAAAGAGTGGAATGCGGTCGCGATACCACGGTGCGTCGTTACCAAAATATTTGGAAGTTGTAGCATTTGCATCGAGGAGAGCAAGTCCCAGATGGACAACAGAGCTCAGTGCTAGTGAAGTGCTAAGCTTCATGATGGGCAGCAAAAGATTGAGCTACGGCGTGAGGAACGTTGACTTTGTCGAGCGCAGCTGCATCTTTTTACGTCCCTCATGTCATAGCATTTCAACCGAAGATAATCTTATTCGCATTAATACAGCTGCATATAATTATCCGTTAATTAGCCTTGATCGTTAGCTTGAAGAGGTAGGTTGCATCGCATTCGTTTTCGTAAATCCCATGCGGGCGGCCCTTGGATGATGATCAATACAAGCCGCCCCACTCCTTCCCCGCAGACATGGTGATCGACGTGGAGATAATTCCTCCGTCGCGGGTTGAGCAAAACCTGGCTAGACCCATGGACGTCATAATGGGGTGTTGTGCAGGTGTGGGGATTCTTTTTCAATAACAATTTCAATGGGCTTTCTAGGCGGGACGTCCTGTACTTCAGCATTCGAAGTGACTTGAAGTAAAACACTTGCTGTATTCTCTACTTATGATGCACGCGGTAGCACGCAAGCGGTTGCGTAATTCGTTCTTAGAGATTAGTCGAAGTACGTAGAGCATACATGCTTTTGTTGTGCAAATTTAAGAATTTCTTGATCGTACGTTTTATTTCTTTTTTGGATTAGCCTCGGGTGAAATCAGCCCGGCCAACTTAGAGCTGCTTCACGTTTGAACTTGTTTCAAACTCATACTGATCCTGACCAAGCACAGAAAGTAGCAGGTCGCATGATTAGTGCTATATCTCAAAGTCTTTAGCTCTGGTAGTGAAACGAGGGAGATGCCCTGTAAATTGTTGCTGGAAATTTGAACGTCTATGATTAAGTGGCGATGTTTGTGCGCGAGGTCAGTCCTAGGATTTTGATTGTCGGTGGGCGAGGGGACGGCTTGCTGGCTTTGAAACAAATGACTCGATTGTCAAACGCGATGAGGGAATATCAGAGCAAAGAAAAGAAATAGTTGCCAATATCTCGCGAGCCATATCAACTACAAGTACAATACATAAACTCATTAATCATGTACGGCATGAAATAGACATTACCTTTCGTGAATTAGACGACCTTACTCTCAATTTATCCCATAGCTAATAAAGTGTGTCTGCCTTCTTGACAGCCTCCCAGTTTGTGACACTGTGGCCTGACATGGTACCAGGATGGGCATGTTGGCCATGAATAGCAGGGTTACCGTCAGTACCTCCGGCACCAGTGCCGAACTGTTCAGTGTTCATAGGCAGGCCGGTGTGCGGCTCGATTACGTCAGGGTTGTGATTGAGATCAGTGGCGGGATGAGCACCGTATACACCTTTGCGTGTTTCCCTGTAGCTTCAATTAGACTTCTCTTGAAAATGTTCCGGTCAAGATAACGTTAGCTCACCGGTCACCGCTAACTGCATATGGATCACCAATGGGCCCGTCGATACCGACATGCTCTCTCTTTCCCACGGCATACGGGTCGCCTTGGTGGGATTTTTCGAGCATCTCACGCGCAGGATGACCTTTTGGTGGGTCCTTGTGTAGAAGGTGCCTGCCCTTCCAGCGCGGTGAATCTGAATCTTCGCTGTATTCCTTGGAATTCCTCGAGCTATGGTCTTTCGATTGGCGAGGAGAAGACTCAGGGCTTGCCGATGACTTTTCTCTCTTGGATTTATCGCGGTGCAAGAAACCCAGCACTTTGTGCTTCTTCTCCTCGGTCTCGTTTTCCTTTTCAAACTCCTTTCCATGATGACGCTCTCCATTCTCACGCTCTAGGGCTGTATTCTTGAGAGGGTCCTCAGAGTCTTGCTGATTCTGATGCCGATGATCAATGTACGCTGCTCCGCCAAGTCCCGCTGCTCCAACAGCACCACCTAACATGGTGGCATTGTGCTTATTGTGCTCTTCTCGTACTGGGTCCTGAACAGCTCCATGCGACTGAACGGCAGGATCCTCAACGTGTGTGTTATGCGGCGCAATTATGCCCTGACTAGGATACGACACATGGGTAGAGGTATCTTGGGGAGGCCGAGGAGCCTGTGTAGTATTCTGGATGGGGTAGACAGGCTCGGAAACTGGTCCGCCTTGAACATGTGGTACATAGTCTTCTTTTTGGCGAAGTGGTAGTTCTTGGGTAGCATGTGCATGCGGCTCACGAGCATAGGCTCCAGCACCCAAGGCAGCACCGGCTAAGCCAGCACCAGTGAAAGCAGCATTCCTGTTGACGTGGTCATTTGGATCTGTTCGGTTGACATTGCTCAGGACAGCAGGATTGTTATAGTCGTACTGGGTAGACGCAACCGGGTTGGAGGCTCGAGCATTGGAAACAGCAGGGTCATATCGTTGCTCTGGCATGGAAGCACGGGGCTGCGTCATTCTGTGGTTAGTATACGCATCCACAGCATCCTGAGCACCATATCCAGCAGCACCGGCACCAGTTGGAGGATTGTTGCGGGAAGAGTTGTGCGGGACCGGAGGTCCAGAAATGGCTGGATCAATGTCGTGGTCGGCCTTGGCCTTGGGATCGAATCGTTGTTCCTCCAACTTGGATTTGTCCCCCAGAACACGAGGATCGAGTGCCTTACCGGTGTAAGGGCTGGAATCTTCATACAATAATGGGTCGATTTCAGCATCTCGGGTCCCATGGTTTTGGGAAGCCTCATGGGCTCCCAAGCCGGCAGCTCCAGCAAGAAGACCACCGGCAATTGCAGTATCACGAGCATGATGGCTATCGGCTGACCTTGGTCTTGGCTCATCGAGTGTTCCAGTGTGCCTCAATTCGTGGGTTCCAGTGATAGAGGTAGAAGAACCCACTGAAGGCTCACGAGGAGCTGGAACGGTAGTGGCAGGAGGGCTTTGAACAGATGTTCCCTCCTCTTTATGAGCAGACATTGGCTCCATGACAGAATTGTAATTCAGGAACATGTTTGGCTCGTCGCTCGGCGTAGGAATGTATTCGCCGGGAATATGTCTGTGGCGTGACTCGAGCCGTGGATTGATTGGGCGCTCACAGTCATGAACTGGCTCAGTCGTGGGAAGAGTTGTTCCGGTGCTGTCAGTATCAAGTGTCTTTTCTTGAGTAGTCGGTGGAATGGAGGAAGAATTGGAGGCGACAGTACTGGCCGCAGCGAGCTCTGTAGGATGGTGGTCAGATTGTGACTGGCTTATAGCTCCAGTGCCCGTTTGAGTCTACGTAATCGTTAGTTATTTGTGGACAATCACAGTGAAGGCTGTTATGAAGAGATGAGTGCTCGTATACGTACAGTAGTGTCCGGGACAGTAGTTGATGAAGTATTCCCATATGTAACTTGACGGGTTTCGGCGCCTTGGTTTTGGATGTCCTTTTCCTCGGACTTGGACAGGGTGTGAGAAGCTCCAATAGCAGTAGCGGCGGCTGCACCAGCAAGGCCTTCACGCGCATGACGTGCATGGCTTGAGTGTTCGGGGGCGCTAGATGTCACGCCGCCGGCGAGCGGAAATGATCGATCAGTGTCGGTGATGTAGCTCTCCTGGCGCAAAGTGGTCTCGAAAGGTCGTTGTTCGCTTGCATGGTTGGAAAGAGCAGCACTAGTTGGCTGATGGGCGACTGCACTCGTCTCTAAAATCTTTGGTCAGAACTTGTGATGAACTTGTATATTATAAGCAAAGGAAATATCTACGTACGGGCATCTGCTTGAGCGCCCGGACCTGACTGCATTCCTTTGCCTTCAGTCATTCCAACAGTGCTGGGACTTCCACCCCCGACTACTTGGTCCTCGGTCATGTAGCTCTTGGTGGGGTTGTGCATTGACATGGCAGCATGTCCCTGGGACTCTGTTGGACCAAAGCCAATCACTCCGCTCTTGATGCTGGCAATACTAGGCTCTTGAGCATGACCATGAGGTTGGGGATCGGGACGGAGGGTGTTGGTTGAGGATTGTGCTGCATCAGTGGCTGTAGAGCCATCTGTACTGACATGCTCTGGTTTTCCATGGGACCCCTGGCCATGAAGAGGTGCTGAAGCACTAGGCTGGGCTAGCTCTGTGTAGGGCGCACCACTCGTGGTTTTGATATTGTATACTGGCTGGCCAGGGGGTGCGTTCTTGCCTTCGCCATGCGTCATTTCATCGTAAATGGGATGTTGCTGACTGTGTTCACTATTAGCGGCATCGGGAGAGGGTGGGGAAGGGTGTACAGACGCCCCGGCAGTGGATGAAGGGTCATGAGCGGCATCTTGGTCTTTCTTGTGTCCGTGACTGGGGAGTCTATTAGCTAGGTTCGTTTGTGTTTGGAGCCGCGTCTACGCACAGGACGCTCTTAATTTTGTTCATGTCGACAGTAGCAGGCCGTGAATCTGGCCAGGGTCCAAGGGATGAGCTTGAGATGGTGGGAGAAGGTCAAGGGTCAGCGCAAGCGAATAATTAAATTACCCGAATAGTAGGGTTGATTAGTAGCAAAGGAGGGACGAGGCGCAGAAACAAGGCACAGGTGGTGAGGTCAAGACATGACGGCGTGTGGTGTAGCACCGTCGACCAGCTCGACGCCGATGAGGTCATGGTGTTGGGGTAGCTGGGTAGCTGCGGAGGCTAGGGACGCGCCGGCCAATCAGGGCAGGCGCCAGGCCAGCTACGGCGGTGCAACGATGCGCAGGCCACGCCGTGTGCCATTTCCAACGATTCTGCCGTCTAGCGACCCAGTACCACAGGACGGCAGCTGCATCTGACGATACATCAAAGGAGTTGTCGGGCAGCAAGGTGTGCGGGGCAGCGTCATCCTGGCGAGCGATCAGTCGGCCCAGTCCCGTCCCGCCGAGTCGAGTCGAGTCGAGTCGAGTCGAGCCCAGGTCCGTCCAATGCCTGAACTGCTGCGTTGCCATGTCAGGGTGGTACCGATGCTTTCGGAGGGGTTACATCTTGTCATAGAGGGCAGTATACCACAGGGCCTTTGTTGGGTAGCCGGGTTGACCGATGACGATGTCCAGGCGCACGCGGCCATGGCTGTGCTGTACAGTGGTGTAGAGTACGTTGGTATAGTAAAGTATATTGTACCGCGCCGTTCTGCATTGTACGGGGCTGTGCTGCCATGTACGTACGGTACGTACTGGTACTGCACGCACTACACCTCCAGTACCGTTACCAGCACACTGGCACACCGGACGCCCATGGACTCGATGCCACTCGACTCGACGGCGGTTCGACGGGCCCTACGCTATCGGGCGGAGTGCGCAAATTACCAGCAGCGGGTGGCAAAGCACGGCTGCAGTGCCAGCGGCAGTTGGCCCTGGGCGGCCTAGCGCTCACGCCTTTGGCCGGCTGGCCCACTCGCTCTGCTCATTTTTGCCTTCGGCCGACGAGCCTCCGGGCCCTGCTGCGCTTTTCGCGCCTGGCTGGTCTTGGTATTCTAGAAAACTTCCACAGCCAGCCAGGATCGAGGGCGTCGCTAGCCCCTCGCCCTCGTCCTCGCTCGTCGGCGTAGAGTCGAAGCGAGGCGTCGTCAAGCCGCCTGGATGCAGCACAGTGCAGGCCGCCCAGCGCTGCGCGACCCTCCGCCTTTTCTTCTAGCCTTCTACACCTAGCCTTGCATTGCCGCCCACCCGCTGTCCGTCATCATATACCTCTGTCCCTCCGCTTCCCCAGGCCAACCGCCCGACACGAGACTGAGTGCCTTGCGCCTTGTCCTTGTCCCTTGCTTCCACTCTGTGTGGCCCGCCTTCCAATCAGGCCTAGGGCTCTCTCAGCGTCTGTGTCACGCCCCACTCCTAATCAGCCTCACTGCAGCCGACATCATATCGGATCTCTCTTCCGACTGCCCTCTTCTTCTGCACCCGCCTTTCTCCTCGACACTCCACCCCATCAACCACATACACCACCACCACCACACCACAGGACCGCTCACTGATCTAATCTCCCGCCCCTCACCCACAATGCCTGGCCATCTGCGCACCCGGTTAAAGCGTGTACTCACGGCTGGCTCCCACAGACATGCAAAGCCAGAAGAGCCAGAGTCCGACTTCTACAAGCCTGGAGAGAAGATGCCCCCGCTCAAGTATCGTCGTGCCGTCGACCCAGAACACAAGAAGAAACTCGAGGCTTTTAGCTTTTCCACCGCATGGCGCCGACACAGCAATGCCTCTCTCTACTCGCCCATGGGAAGCAGACTGCCCAGTCGTCGCAGCAGCTTCAGGAGGAGGAGCCGCAGCCGCAGCATGCACCGCAGCAGGAGAGGTAGCTGTGCTTCAGACTACGACCCCGAGTCTGAATGGGTAGACAGCGGTATTGGCGCCAGCATTGCCGGCGACGACAGACCTGCCAACATCAGAGAAGCCTCGGACGACGAGGGCGATGTGCTGAATGGTATGTACAATGCCTCGTGGACCTGAAAAGTGCTTTGTTGACATGTCCCAGTCGGCCTATCTCGAAATCCTACCGAGGATCCTCGCGACGCACGCCGGAAACCATCACAAGGTGCCAGCCGAAACAGCGATGCCCGGCAATCATCGAGACCTACTACTGCATCAGACCGCACTCGCCAAGCCTCGCAGCCTTTCACGGCCGAAGAGCTTGAGATCGCCTTGCAAAAATCCCACCTCGAGGCCACCAAGGAAGAATCTGACAAGAGCGCCGGTGAGAGTCCATTCGAAGACTTTGACGACCCCAGTCCCTTCCTGAGACCGCGTGGTGGATCCATTTATGTGCCATATAACGGCCAAGGAACACCCCCGAAACTGCCTTTCTGGGGCACCGCCTACCCCTCGTGTGACGACGAGCTCTCCGCAGGCCATTTCTCCAGACGAGCATCCGTGTTCCTCTGTGCCGATGGGTCCTGCACGCCACAGTACGAGCGTAGCGGATCCCTTTTCGTGCCAAAGGACGCCTCGGGTCTGTCACAGGCCCGCCGAGCCTCCGCCTTTATTTCCGATGACGAAGAAGTGTGCGAATGCCCGCCTCCAGCCCCCGCCCCCGAAGAGCCAAAACGCAAGGTCCATCCCTGCGCCCCGTGTGACGCCGTAGCCGCCATCCTCGCCAGGCCCGATTAATACGCTCGCCTATCATTGTCTTCACTTCGTTGTCAATATTTGATGCCTCTAGATTTTCCGTCTTGTTGCATTTATCTGGCGTTATTTCCATGTAAGAACCCTCGGAATGGTTCCATGTCTCCATGCTAGGATTCGGCGTTATTTTCTTTACTCTACATGCATTGGGCTTGGTTTGTCCTATAGAACGCATTGCAGATGGTTCGGAAACTTTGTTATGACAAGGGCAATTCTCTGTATTTGGTTTTTTTTTCTCAAGGCACGACGGCTTGCCAGATATCATCTGGTTACTGATCGTTGGCCAAAAAAAACATGCATTTTTGAACTATAGGTGCATGCATATACCGTAGTCGAGATTGAGAAATCTATCAAGTTTCATGACCATACATCTCAGGACAGGTAAACTGTTTTTCCAAAGTTAGATTTTCTTTTGCAGCGGCAGCACGCGTACAGCACACCTACGGCCAGAGCTACAACAGTAGCCACGCATGTCCGCATGCAACAGTGATGTGCACCGATCAAAACTTCGTTGGACGTTGGGCTGTAGGATGCATTGTCACTGAGCCTCACTCACTCGTCGGTAGGTGCAGATCCTTACATTCCCTGCAGGCACCCCATTTCCCCAATGACCATCAAACACGCACTATGGTTCCGTGCACACACGCGTCGCATTGCGTTTTCCCCCCTTGCTCACCGCGCTGCCAGCCTCCAGAGACTATGTTTTACCAGTCCTTTTTACTTGAACCTCGTTGTTTTTTTGAAGCGGTCAAAACGAACAACGAACGACCACGCACCGACGTAATGGATGATGATCATGATGCGCTTGCCTTGTACAACCAACCGACCAACCCCATTTCATCATTGCGCCTAGGGTGATTTGCTAGGCATTACGTCTTTTTTGCTCGTCTGAGCGCTCGGCCCTACTTTCTCCAGTACCGGCGCCACACGTGCGTGGGGTAGCAAGTCGGCACGAGATAGAGAGCGAGGGAGGGAGGGGGGGAAGCCGATTTTACGCTAGTTGTTTTGTGCAGATGCAAAGGCCGTTCATACCCAGCCCTTTCTTCCCCCTCTCCCCCCAGGGCATTTCTAATGCCGATGCATGGCTAGAACCCCCAACAAGAAAATATCTTATCCTACTCATCCTACCAAGGCTAGCTGATCCACGCAAGGTGGCTCCTGTTGTTGAAGGTAACGCGAGTGGGCTTTTGTCATTGAAAGTCGCCCGTTTGGATATCTTACTATCATTCCGGGATCATGAATCTTGATTGATGAGGTGCTATCCGCTATATCAAATACTAGTCGGACCACTTTGGCCCCCTATCTCATTCAGGGCCTAATGCACATTCGGCTCGACAACAGTCCTTGGCGCCGTAAGTCTCGTATGTAAGATGGGGGGTGGTTGGGGGTTGGTTCCTGCTTTCTCCCTTCCTCCGCTACCAACCAGGCGAAAAACGATACATATACCGTACTACAAAAGTACATAAGCCCGGCATACTCGGCACAGCCCATGCAAAGGGGCATGCATGCATACGTACATACTATGCATGGCCACCCGAACGCACGCAGCCCACCCAACCCCGAACGGAAATACCGTCCGCAACGCCGATGCGACAAGGGAAAACGACGAGCAAGAGAGACAAGGCAAGACAAGACAAGAAGAAATTTCCGCCGTCGCAGCATGTGGTTGGTTGTCTGCAACAGGGCCCATGGGGGGAGGGGGCATGACGTGACATAATTGCACAAGGGGAGCGGAAAACTGTACTAGTAGATACGCAAGTCTCTCTCGGAAGTGAGGGTCAACCCCACTCTCTGCTCCCTGCTCTGCACAGACGCACGGGGGGGGGGGGGGGGGGGGTTGGTTGGCCCCCCCGGGGAATGGGGGGCCCCAAATGTCTTATCCAACGGGGGGCTTGCCCTTTTTTTTCCCCCCCCCCCCTTGT